>CM076569.1:615994220-616168743 GCA_034641835.2 Pinus albicaulis
CGTTTGACAACCACACTTTGTTTCCAAAGTTGAATCATTACCAGCATGGCCTTTGCTAGAGATGGCTCATGACATAAGTCCACAAAAAAACATGGGGGCACTCATTGCACTTGGTCAGGATGAGGTTGGATGGTAGCAAATGAGGTGAAAGGATGGAGAAGGGATTGGAGTGAATCATGAAGATTGTGGTTAGTGTATTCTCAAAGTGTTTCCCTTTGGATTTGATTTGGTGAGAACTTAGAATTCAACCTTTCAGAGCATGATGAAGGAAAAACTACGATATAAATGAGTTCAGCCACGAGTAGTATTGTGTTTAAAACTTAAGTATTGAAAAAGGAAGACACAATTCGTATCCTTTTTGATGGGATACAATAGTTACAATTCTTTGAATTTTAAAATTTAGAAAAAAAATGCATATTTGCTTTTGTATCACGAAGATGTTTAGTCCTAATATTTTTTTCTATACCCAAAATTTTCCATCTCATACTATATCTATATAAAAATTCAACCTCGGTTACTATGTCTTCAACATGGCATCATCATAATGGAACTGATCTCATTTAAGCCTTGTCCTTTAATTTGTAATCTCGATTGAGAGGACTAAAAATTCTCTGCTCCATAGACATTTGTCCAACTACAAATTTGAAATTCTTCTTCTTTCTTTGTCTACTATAGATGAAAATTGTTATCAAACACCTTGCTACAACATAATATTTTCTTCCAATACCATTATTATATTCTTATAATTTTTGAAGCCCCAAAACTTCTTATATTCACATACAATTTCCCTTCACCGTTTTAATCACCTCCCTCGAGTCTCTTTCCAAGATTCCATATACAAGGTTGCCATGTCTCTATAAACAAATATTCAGCACCAACACTATAAATTGGATACATTTTTCAAGAGTTGTCACAAATGAACAAACAACCAAGAATTACCAAATTTGCATGGTTGCAAATAAATCCCCATCCCAACTTTCCCTTCTGTATTTTGAGGCTCCATCAAAATTAAGCTTGAAGAAGCCTTTGTATATTCTCATTAATCTAATAACCCTTTAAATTGGGGTTTCTTTAGATCTGTCGTTTAATACTGAATGGTGCATATCTTGATATTTGTGTTTCAATACTGAATGTTGCATTACCAAAAAACATTGTTAGCAACACTGCTCCATTTCTATTTCCAAGCCTCAATGCCAGACAATATTTAACAAAAGAGCCATTTATCATTTCTTTTTTGGTCGGTTGTAGGTAAACACAAGTTTCAATGTCTCATAGTTTGAGAGCTGCTTATGAGATTATTAATGTAGTAGAAACAACGCTTTTACTATGTAACGTTGACTGAATTTCAATGCATTCATTTCTGGTATATGCCTTATCAATGCATACATTTTAGACAACAAATCTAGCATCACAACTAGGCCTTTGTGCATTTGTTTCAATCAATGTAAGTAGGGAATGGTTGTATATCCTTATTGATATTTGTTTCTCACCATGCAAACCTTTAAATATATCCCACAAGCCAATCACAAGTTCAAAGCATCATATTTTCAAGCCAAAAGACATCATCACATATATATAATGCAATCCATCCTGACCCAACCAACCCCTGTAATTTATTATGAACTCAAATTCAGATAAAAAATGTTACAAGGGATAACATAAATGGTAGAAGTTTATTGCTTGCCATTTTGAAAATCATAACTTGTCTTTATGATTTCCATGCAATCCTCCACATAAAATTTACCAAATAGTATATCTATCATAGTGTGTTACATAATGATTATGAATCTAGGTTAAAACATTTTCATACCAGATCCAACAAGAAGTTCAAGTCCCTCCCAGAAATAGCAATCCCCTTTTATGATTATAGTTACAATCACCAATAGTAACCACAAGAACATTGCCTCTCATTGAAATGATGGAAGCGGTTGGAATCCCTCATAAAAATCTCTCTTAAAATCATTTTTGAGATGAACTTGATGGAAGAGTGGCAATCACCACACACTCAAAGGTTCTTAATTACCCGAATAGTTGTCCCACAGGATGTCTTAATAATCCCAAAAGAAATGGCCAACTTCTCACTATAGTGGCAAGGAAATTGTTCCTTATGATCATCTTCCACATCTTTCAATACAAATATTATGTCAGGTACATAACCCGTTGTGTTCATCTCCCTAGATAATCTATACAACTCTTCAATCTATCCTTATAATATTCTCCTCTTTCAAGAATTCTAGGACATCTTCACAGGTAAGTCTAGCCTCTGGAATGTTGTTGATGGAATAAGGTTGAACTAATGTTGAGAACATTGTTGAGGTTTTTAGGGAGAAACACTCTTGTGAACAAGGAGCTATGATTTAGAAGGAGTCTGAGAAAGCAAGGAAATCTAGGAAAAGCAATCATAGTGTTAAGAAGAAGAACATAGTCCTCCTTTCTCTGGTGTTGGGAGCATCACCGTTTTGAATACTAAGAAAATCTCCCAAAAATTCTTGGTGGGGCGAGTAACAGGTCAAAAATTTAGGTCCTTAACCCCAATAACGTTGGTGGACAAGGAAATATCACCTATTGTAAAATGACCTCCGGAGGTGTCTCTGCTAGCTCGAGGTTGGATTCATGTGTGCTTCCATGATGCGTCCGGCGCCAATAACGTACAAGAGATGGTTTGGAAAATCGATTATTTATACTTATTATTATACACTGTATATTATTATTTATAGTTAAGAAATTTTGTATACAAAATTGATTCATAAATCAAAAACATTCTTTAGTTCATGAGGATAGGACTTATTCCTAATAACCATAGTATTTTTATCTCAACAGGTTTTATGTATTTCAAGAGAATTCAAAGTTGTATGTTTAATTTTTTCCTATGTTTCAAAGAGCTACATTTAAAATTGGATTTGTTCTTTTGGATGTTTTTGGAAATTATCATTTTTATAATAGATGTAAATTATAATCAAGCCATGAGAATAGAATATTTATGGAATCTTCTTGTTTGATGAGTAATAATGTCCCAAATTTTGTTTATTGAGCCTTGCAATTTTGAGAACCCTAAAGCATATAGGAAACACCTCCTCACCCCTCCAATAATAAAAGAAAAAACTCGTTAACCTATATTCAACCTTTTGGTCACAACTTCCACTCTAACCAATTCCAATTCCAATGCTTGTTAGATTTTGGAGTGCACACTTAGAAATGAACAATTGATATTGGAGAGAGTATGAAACTTTATTTTTTAATGATGTTGTAGCGATGATGTAAAATATTTCATGTACATCATGTCATTTATAGTACCCTTCAAAAGGGATGGTGGTTAAACAAAAAAAACATTGATTACATGTTAAAAAATAAACATTGAAAGTCTTGCATGATGTCAATGCTAAAAATAAAGTCATACAATAATTAACACGTTGTCATAAAAAATATAAAATTCAGATGTATTATTCTCATCTAATCAATCTTTACAAAAGGGATGTATTTACTCATAATTGATCTTCTCATCATCATATACTCACACCTTGATGAACATTAGAAAATAGGCATAAACTAGTCCTTCCAAACAATTGGGGGGGAAATCACACAAAAGGTTTGATTTTCATCCCTTCCATGGACACCTTAAAATATGCATTGCCCTTCAAGCAAGGATTTATCTCAATTAAAACATAGGCTTTTAACTCAAAGATTCACTCAAGAAGTATACTCTTCCCAACAATGTCATCAATTGTTCTAATATCAAACTAAGTCTAATACTTTTGGCTTACAACATCACCTTTATCCCAAAATAAAATGCATTGGACCTTAGTACCCCACTATCGCTAAGTACACTATATCATCCTCTATCCACTTAGACAATACTTGATTACTCTTTAAATACTCCATTTATCGTCATGTCTTAGTGAAAAATTCTTATTTCTCGAGGTATAAATTGCATAGTAACATATTCAAACAAATTCCTATAAGTAATATTTATTTCCCATTTTTCCCAAGAGCCAATAAAATAGTTTTTTTTACTGAAGCACCCCTTCCCAATGTTAGCTTCTACCTTTCCCAACCCATTTCCAAGCATAATTACCATCCCTAAATAAGCTTAGTGAAAATTTGTAGTTAGGGTTAAAAGAATTAAAGTCACTTAGAACCCATTTTGTAGCTTAAACCCCACCCCCAAAGTCATTAAACCCTAATTTAACTTATCTACCATATTTCACAAATTTTAGACAATTATTTCCCATTATTGTATGCTGGCTCTATGAGAGACTCAAATTTAATGGGAAGTTTTCAAATATGGTCTATTCTTGTCTAATGTCCTAACATATTCTATCTTTTTTGACAAGAAGGTCTTGTTTGAGAAACATATAATAATTGCCATTAAGTAAAGCATGAAATGTTAAAGATTTAAGGAGGAATCACATTCATTATATATTATTGGTGTCTTAGAATCTCTAACACTACCAATCCAAATGCCACAACAAACTACTTTGCACAAAGAAATATAAACAACAATAAATCAACTAGCGAAAAGAATAGACAATTTTGTTTTATTTTTTACATTTTTCAATAGTCATGGAAGATCAAAGAAACCCCCCAAAAAAGAAGAAGAAAAGTTTGTATTGATTGTAGAAAAATTACAAGTGTGGGAAGAAGCATGTGGAGGAATCATTTGAGCTACATTTAGAAAGGGTACATATTTTAGAGCAAGGAGTGAAGATGTGAATAATGATAACTTTGTATGTATTTTATGTACTTGTTAAATATTTCATATACATTTCAATCTATTTATTGTGTTAAGTCATTTATTTGCAGGTTAAGGCGTTTCAAGTAGTTACTTAGGGTATATTTTGAAGGTAATTCCTAACAATTGAACTTAAAGCATTGTGCTTAAGGTTGATTACTACATTGTTCAATGAGTTAGGAAAAAATATGGGCCCTCTTTCAGTAGACACTTGATCAACTTTGGAGGGAAATATCTACTTCTATAGTGAAACACATAGAGGAATATTTAATCCAAAAAAATATACTCAGAATGCATTTGTCTATGCATGATATTTTCTTTTTATTCATTTTGGTACTTATAACTTTGAGCACAATAACTAGCATAAGGTCAGGGGATATAAGCCCAACCATATAATAGGGGATATTTACCGACAAACTGGCTAGTATAGGAGGAAGACACCTAGAGATCAAGTAAATTATGAATAACTGTTTTGGCTCAGGACCATTATTAACTTAGTGAGAATCAATTATATGTTGTGGAATATGCGTGGGTTAATCCAATGCATCGTGAGCACTAATAATTCTTGATTATTAGCATGATGGTTTGTCATCATGGTCAAGTAGATATCTATGCTTAAACACAAGTGTGGATCTCAACGCTAACCTATAAATTACGGTGCGTGTACTAAAACAATTTAGTTGTTAATACAAAACATGATTGACTTAATTTTTCACTTATTATTATTATAATTATTTCCTTAACTATTACTATAGTGTCACGTCTCCGAGACCCATATTTTTTTTTTTTTTTTTTTTTTTTTTATATATATATATATAACAAGTCTAGATACATTACCCCGATTGGGGAAGACAATTGAACCTGTGATGAGTGCTACACATATAACATAACTCAATTATTCTTCGCTTTATGCGCCGATAACAATTATAGTTTTTATACTGAATCACTTACAAATTCAGACTGTTATCCGGGGTTTAGATTCTTTTCAGTACTTATAGCCAGCCATGGAATACAAGAATTTCCATGAGAATTTTTGGGCTTGACCTCCCTTCTTCTCAGTCCATATAGTAGACTTATATATCTATATATATTATTTTGTATTTCTCAGGTTTTTTTGTTCAGAGTTTTGTCCAACTCTAGATGATCACCAGGCCCTTACTCAAACTTCCCAGTTTGCAGGCCTGATAAGATTTTCAACATTTTAAAGTTCCAGCATCGAGGTATAGATGTATGCCTCCTCGCATACATCTATCTCTACACAGTTAACCTCCATTGCTCCAACTACTTTCCCAGTAGTTTCTATGGACGGTAAACAGATGCTCTGTTCGTGGTATTTTTACACATGCTTACAATCTTCCCTCACACAAACTTTTATCACACAATAGATTTTTCAAGAGGCTTTCCCCCCCCTTATTCTTCTGTTACAACCACTCAACATGTGTGACACTATGGTACAGATTCAACTATTCCATGGGAAAACTAGGAAACAGATCCTCTTGCTTTACTCAATGGAGGTAGAGAATACTGAACTGGATAGTTTAGAATCCCTAGTGTTAGATCCTCGTCCTTAGTTAGAATTCAACTTCTGCTTCCATATGTGTACAATTACATTTAATAGGATAATGTAAATTCTAAATTTTGCAATTCTCTCCATTGTAACACAGCTGACATACTGAACCCCATACCGCTATCACAGGGTTGTTGTTTTCTACTTTCTGTTATTGGTTACAGGGAATTCTGTGCCATCAGTATTGTTATGATAGGTTTAGTTGTTTGGTACTTGCTGTTCATGGGTACTGGTTTGTTAACATTTTCTGTTTATACATACAGAATTTAGATATTCCTTTAAAAGATAGCAAGCTATACCTATACATAGTTAATTAGATTTGTTGTTCAATTGATCTATCATCTCTAACCTCATTACTACAAGGTACTCATCCCTACAACCCAACCATTTGTCTCTGCTATCAATAGCTTTAGTTTGCAATTACATGAGTTACTGAACAATTAATCAATCTAACATTTGCATAATGCACCATAACATAACAATTCATAAATTGCATAATGAACCATAACATCACAATTTATAAATTGCATAATGAACCATAACATCAAATTTCATAAAACAGGGATATGTTTAATACAGACTTACAGAAATCTCCAAATTTATGCATGCACACCTCTACGATGACTAGTCCTCCCAACCTTAGAATCCTCTTTATTTCCCAGGATTCACCCCCGAGAAGAGATCCTCCAAGAACAGACTAACCTCAATCTGTTCTGGAGCAGCTTATTTAAGCTGTGCTTTCCCCAAAGCCTGTTTCCAATTCTGCGTCCAGAATTTCAGGATGCTTTATTCCCGTTTAGCCTAGGCTTCCCATTTTGGGACTCTTTAAAGCTGCTTTAAGCTTTTCCTCAGCTTTTCCAGCTTTTTCTCACCTCTTCCCAACTACTCCTCTTCATTGGGGAAATTTAGATTTTTCCTCAAAAATCTAAATTAGAAATAATATCTTTCAAGGATTTTTTTGAAAGATTTGGGGAAAGTCTTTTCCTTTTCCATCACCTCATGGATTAGGCATGTGATCTCACTTTCTCATCTGGTCATAGTGCATACACAATATTTTATTTATTTTTCATAATTAAATAATTAACCACATCCACACAATAATCATCCAATGGGGTGCACTCCCCTTTGGATTTATGTTCAAATGTCTCATTTGAAAAACATAGAACTTGGGGATGTTACATATTCCCCCTCTGAAAATAAACACCGTCCTCGGTGTTGACAACTATCCACTAGTTGATTTTGAACATAATTATGAATGCTTTTCCATCATCTGAGCTTCTCTGTTCCATGTAGCTTTTTAGCAGTAAAGTGCTCCACTGCACCTTTACTCGAGCTACTGTTCGATTTCGCAATTCAATTTCTTCCCGCTTTCATATTTGAAGCGGCTCGGGAAGGAATTCCTCTTCTGGTTCCACCTGGACCACATTCCAATCAATAATGTGAGAAGCATCATGTACAAAAAAAAAATTATTATCTTTTTTTTTCAACAAGGAGACATGAAACACATCATGAAATTTAATATGCAATGGTAAGGCTAGTTTCCCCCCTTTTTCAACACCTTCCTCGGTGTTACACTTTAACGTTGATTTTTCACTTTGACAAAGATTTCTTCTTCATCCTCGATTTGTTTCCAGCGGAGTACTCTCCTGCTTCCACCTTATTTACTGATGCCTTATGCAGTTGCTTTTCTTCCTACTTCTTTGCAAGAAGTCTGTCTGGAAGATCTTTTATTCTGTTTTCTCTGTCAACAATTCATACCAATGTAGGTAATGTCAGGTACATACAATTGATAATCCACAACAACATTCTGCATTTTAATAAACTTAAGAAATTCAGTTATTAGTCAAACCGTTCAGGTTCATAATAGTTTAGTGCACTTTTAGTACACTACTTATCCTTTCTTGTTTTTCAGTGAGATTCTTTCTTCACGCAACTTGGTCCAGTTCAGCTTTTCTGGAGTTTCTAGGTGATTTATCTTCACCCTTTTTCTCCTTGGTTCCAGAGTGTACCCTTTCCTATTACACACTTGGCTAAACCATTTTACACTTTTCATTAGTACTCATAAATGAAAGAAAACAATTGTATCATATGCATGTTTATGCTTACCCTTTCTCAGTTCATAGCCGTACTTCCAGTATCTTATCATTGTCTTCTTTTGTTAGTTAATCAATTTAATTAGTAACAACTAGACTCATTAATAATCTCTACAATTCCATGCTTACCTCTCACATGAAATTTTTTTTCCTCTAACCTTTTTTTTATGAATTGTATCCACTAGTTCAAAACTTACGTGAACAAATTTGGAGCTGATGGGTTTCCCCCACACCCAAGTCCAAATACAGCTCATCCTCTTTTCTCTCGGTTTGTAGCTGTATGATTTCACACCATTTCCCTGTCTTTGAATTTAAGACTCAAGAAAATTAACTTTAATAAAATTTACACCAACAAAATTTTATAGTGTGAATACATGTTTTCTTTTATAGTGATAAATGTAATTTCTATAATTCATCACCTTCACAAGTATTAATACTTGATAATATCAAAAATAAATTGGACACAGTTTCCCCTTTTTCAAAGAATCACCAGAATTTATGCATTCACTTTTACTTGTATGTTCATGCTCTACTAATTCCAATGATGATTCATCATTTATCCCTATATGTAAATTTCATTAATCATTAGCAATCAACCCATGGTTTACATAAACAACACATTCTAACAAGGACTACTTACAACCATGGTTAACTTGATAAATGGAGTATAGGGAAATAATTGTGTTCCATTGGATGCTTATCCATGCATGATAATTATTTTCCTATGGATAAAAATAACAATTGATAGGTTTTCCATTCTACTTTAGTTTTCTCCCTGAAACAAAAATAGATTCATCCCTTCATTCCTTCAAACTCAAGGTAATGGGTCCACCTTACACTCTGAAATATGAAATAATCCATCATTACTAACCACATCACTTATTTAACCACTATTTATACCTCATTTCGTATTCAAGCTTACCACTTCGTTATTTTCCATGCACATGAACTGGTTTACAAAATACTTTAGTCATGACTTATATATCCATGACTTCAAAAATCATCCTGGTAACTTTACCAATTACCAACATCTAGTTTTCCTACCTCAGTAGGGTTGATTATTTCTTTCACCATAATTAGAGAAATAATATTCCAGTCATATGGTAAAATATGTCATACCACTTTTCTAGTAAACTTTTTTTTTTTTTTTTTCTCCCCTAGTAAATTATCATGTAGGAAGATATGATATTCATACAACTCAAAGAAGTTAACATTTATAGCAAGATCACCTATATTTGTAATGTTAATTGTAGATTTAAATTATGCCTCACGTGCAATCTCTTTCATTTTAATCTATCATTTTTTATGATAATGATTATTATTACCATTTGTTACTTTTCTCTTATCCACCTTTCTCTATATATTCCAATGTAAACTTTCCGTCTTTTGGAACATATATCACCCACAATTATTCATTTATAGATTTTCCACCACATTATTATATATACTCAATTCCACCACATTGTATATATATTCCAATAGAGGGAAACATATAAAATTTTCTTTATAAATCTTTTCGTTATATGAACCCTTATATTTCCTATCATTGAATCCTCTACTCTTTTTCATATATATATATATATAGAATCACTCTATATATATAAAATCCGCAATATATATTTAATATAAACTCCATCATATATATATACAATACATATATAAAATCTTCAGTTTCAGAAGACAAGATTTTTTTTTTTTCTATATCATGGGATTCTGTTATTATTTAGTAACATCCAATATACCTCATGGTTACTCCTCCTAAATTTCTTAACTCATCTTCTATAAGTGGTTCATTTTACTCCGAATAAGATTCAACATGTCTCTCTTAAGGCCCATATGAAAATTCATTTTTTTTTTTCCAATCACACATATGCCCCCTATGTGTCAATATATAACCCTATATACAATTATAACATACATGTATAATTAATTAAAATTAATTATACATTAATTAATGAAAATTGAAATAACTCTATGCATAACCTTTTTCCACTCCAAATTGAAATAATTTAAAATTGATACCACTCAAGCATTTTACCAATAGGCTATGGTCATAATCCTTTATATATCTACGTACCCCATACATATTTTTATATTCTTGGATAAGACTATGAGCCGCTGCCCATCGATATATATAAACACCTATTCCGCATACCTGTTTGAATGTCACCTATATCCATATATATATATATATATCCTTTGATAATTTTTTTGCATACGCATGTGTGGATATATACTCGTCTATATATAGCCTACAAACTTTTATCATCGTTGTAATATATTTTAACGCGCTCATAACTGTATATAAGCGGCATATATAATTATTTTGACATTATTTGATTGGCGATTTCATATATGGTTATATATATATATATCATTCGTATTAACCGGACACACCTACTTTTATACGTGCATTGAATCGGCAGAAATAGGTAATAATAATAGAATCAGATTTCGGAATCACCTTATATATATATATTACCTATATAAAATCCTACATTGTGGAATCCACCATATTTATAAACCCCATATGTAATGATTCTACGTGGTTAAGACCACCTGTATAATACGGATCTTCCTTCCGAATGTATCGAACCTTTTAATCGTAGAAATCGGACGTATCTATGTGTTGTAATAACATTGTTAATTGGTGGTTTTTAGGTTGGGAAATCTTAACCAACAGGGGAGAGAATTATTACTATGCGGCCATTTATCTTTTATCAAAAAGCATAGTCTAACATTCCGATTGGGTGATTTGATAACTCATACGAGGAATACAAAGAAATTGGTTCTCTCTGTATTTCATGTACATACGTTTGTTGCATTTCAGTGTTTGTCAGACTGTCGACCGTGCCAACTAAATCACGAGGTCGATTGTTTTCTGTTTTCTTCCTGACAGATTTTTAATGCTAGGGTTCCGGGTTGCTTTTCGCCGGCTATGGAAAGGTGGTTCGGCTTGAGTGTAGCCGAATGACTCTGTACTCACACGGCAACATTCATGTCTCGTCCCTCTGGTAAGACGCCGCCACCCGTCTCTCTGCGGAGTTTACGCTATTGCCTTTTTCTGACTGAAACTCTTAAGGTACCTTCTCATGCAAATAGCGGGGTGTTGCGTTTGGGTATACCTCTCACAGGTACCCGAGCAGTAATTGCCGAGGTTTTCAATCTTCCATAGGGATTCGCACGACCTACCTGGTTGACAGATGGACAATATGGCGTCGAGGGTTTCTAGGAGCATGGCCGGAAGGCTCTTACATAAGACCCGATTCACTCTAAGCACCATTACGCTTGAGCGCCGAGAAGCAAAGCTTCTGCTCGTCCTGCCTGGGATGTCGTTGTTCCTCCTGGCTAGGTGAATCAACTCTGCACCTGGAGCGAAGGAGTCGAAACCCTCTGTTATCATTTCAGTTTTCTGTGTGTTATGGTGGTTTTCTGTTATGTAAAAGTTGGCTAGTACCGGAACCCAAGCCAGGGTTCCTCTATTCCATTTTCGATCATTCTGGTTCAGCTTGGATAATAGGTTTCGCACTCTATACGTTTATTCCGGTTCTTTTTTTTTTTCTTTGCAGAGCTAAGATGATGGAAGGTCTGGAACCCTCGAGACGGAACTATTTCTTTTATTCCTGGTGTCTGTGCTCAGAGTGGCTCGCGAGATCTGAGATGGCGGGGTAAGGGTTTTCAACTTCTCGGCACATTTCGTTTTGCCCGAGTAGATTAGCTATTAATAACTGCCTACTTTCTTATACAGAGGCCAAGACTGAAATCGACAGTAGAGTTTAGCGATGATGCTAAACTTGTTATACTAACATCTTCGGTGGGATCGAGCCAACTCGGCTTGGCCGGGAATGGTTACTGAGATAGTCTGACTCCTCGTCGTCACGTTCTACCGTGACAGAGTCTTTTATTCTCCGTCCGCCACAATTGTAAGCGTTTCACTTGTATATCATATCTGCTAGGCAGTGATACCTCCATCAGCCAGTTTAAAATATTTCAGGAATTACGTACCCTAAGGGGGAGAAGTGCGACTGTATTGAAATCTTTTCCACATGTTTATTCTGCAGGCAGCGTACTATTTCGCCTGCTATCATTTTTATTTCTGGATTCTAGAGAGTTTTTCTACCTTTACTTTTTTTTTTTTCCTTTTGTGTTGTTTTAGTAACCATTAAAATTGGTAACTGACTACTTATGCCTTCACCCACGCAAGTCTTTTGTAAACTGGTACAACCCTCACCAGACCACCGCATGACCTTTTCGTGCAACTGAAACTCCCCGGTTAAACCTTCACGCTCGGTTCAATGCGGGTCATTGTTGACTCTGTTTACTTATGTAGGTTTCGTTTATACCCAGATGCTTCGTTTTATATCTATTACGTTTTATCTGCATCTGTTTCATTTTATAAATCTATGTTTCGTTTTATGTATGTATGGTTCATTGTATAAACATATGATTCCCTGAGACCTGGGCGTGTGCAGGGATGGAGACTGCCGAGTTTGCTTTAATGGTTTTAGTCAACTCTGTTAAAATCTATCATCCGGCTATTATTCCCAAATTTCCGGATGAAAATGCCTTTATATTCCAACAGTTATGATATTTTCGATTTGTGTTCCAACCCGAACATTTATATTGCACATGAAATTCCTAACAACAGAACCCAGCAATTGTTGATTTGTATACACATCCTACACCGATTGTGTTTTGGTGATTTCATTTTATATAGGCATGCCCAATAAGTTAGATAACCACATTGACTTAACATTACTCATCAATGCTATATGATTCGATTGGACCGCTCCTCTATTCATTTGAAATCTTTATTATATTTCATATTGTTTTGCTCACGGCGTTTGTATTCCGATTTTTTTTCTACTACACATATATAAATATATGCATCCTGCTGCGACACATATATAAATGTATACATCGTGTTCCTATTTCATCTCACGGCGCTTGAAATCAAATTCTGATTTTTTTTACTTGATGCTCAGTTATATGTATTCGATAGCACTTGGCTGTGCTACTTATGTCCAGGATACACTATAGAGACATATAACTTTAGACATGAAATATATAAACATATAGAGGTTATATTATATAAGAAAACTTATATACTGGAAATGTTCTTTCTCTAGCATGAATTTCAAAGTTTGTAGTATAACGTTTTTACTTTAGTCCTTTTGAGATTTGTACCATGTGACTTTAGTTTTACTACCATCATTTTGTAACATCCACACAAGCATGTAATATCATTTTTGTATTTAAAGGGGACAAAGCGATAACTAATCATCTATAGAGGATAAGTAGAAGAGCATCATCCCACTTCATACTCTTAACTCTAGAAGTTCCTTTTTCTCTTTGTATGTTCTACCCATACTAAAGATCTTACCCTCATAATTGGAAGATTTCTAGTGAGGGGTTAAATTATGGTAAACTTACAGATTTATTTTTATATATTATTTTTTTTCATCATGGATATATATATAGTCCGAGTATCGAAATACTCTTTTTCTGCAAGCTATCAGTTTCCAGTTTTAAACCTATTATAGGTTTAACCATGCTGGTATATGAGCCTACTCATATTACTCCCATATCACTGTTTCTACTCATCACAATCTGTTACATGTATACCTGAAAGTATACCTGAAAGTATATCCAAGATATTTATATACTTGAAGTAATATTTTTAATATTCATAAAATTTATAACAGTTAACCATTTCTTTGTGAGCACATATCTTGCCCAATTTTTGAACTTTGCTCCGATACCATTTGTCACATCTCCCAAACCCATATTTTTTTTTTGTTTTCATAACAAGTCTAGATACATTACCCCGATTGGGGAAGACAATTGAACCTGTGATGAGTGCTACACATATAACATAACTCAATTATTCTCCGCTTTATGCGCCGATAACAATTATAGTTTTTATACTGAATCACTTACAAATTCAGACTGTTATCCGGGGTTTAGATTCTTTTCAGTACTTATAGACAGCCATGGAATACAAGAATTTCCATGAGAATTTTTGGGCTTGACCTCCCCTCTTCTCAGTCCATATAGTAGACTTATATATCTATATATATTACTTTGTATTTCTCAGGTTTTCTGTTCAGAGTTTTGTCCAACTCTAGATGATCACTAGGCCCTTACTCAACTTCCCAGTTTGCAGGCCTCTTAAAATTTTCAACATTTTGAAGTTTCAGCATCAAGGTATAGATGTATGCCTCCTCGCATACATCTATCTCTGCGCAGTTAACCTCCATTGCTCCAACTACTTTCCCAGCAGTTTTTATGTGGACGGTAAACAGATGCTCTGTTCATGGTATTTTTACATATGCTTAAAATCTTCCCTCACACAAAATTTTATCACACACAAGATTGTTCAATAGGTTTCCCCCCTTATTTTACATTCAACATGTGTGACACTCTGGTACAGATTCAACTGTTCCATGGGAAAACTAGGAAACAGATCCTCTTGCTTCAATCAAATGGAGGTAGAGAATACTGAACTGGATAGTTTAGAATCCCTAGTGTTAGATCCTTGTCCTTAGTTAGGATTCAAATTCTGCTTTCATATGTTTACACTTACATTTAATAGAATAATTTAAATTCTAAATTTTACAATTCTTTCCATTGTAACACAGCTGACATACTGAACCCCATACTGCTATCACAGGGTTGTTGTTTTCTACTTTCTGTTATTGGTTACAGGGAATTCTGTGCCATCAGTATTGTTATGATAGGTTTAGTTGTTTGGTACTTGCTGTTCATGGGTACTGTTTTGTTAACATTTTCTGTTTATACACACAGAATTTAAATATTCCTTTAAAAGATAGCAAGCTATACCTATACATAGTTATTAGATTTTCTGTTCAATTGATCTATCATCTCTAACCTCATTACTACAAGGTACTCATCCCTACAACCCAACCATTTGTCTCTGCTATCAATAGCTTTAGTTTGCAATTACATGAGTTACTGAATAAATAATCCATCTAAAATTTGCATAATGAACCATAACATAACAATTCATAAATTTGCATAATGAACCATAACACCACACTTCAGAAAACATTGATATATTTAATACAGACTTAATTTAATCTCCAAATTTATGCATGCATACCGATACTATGACCAGTCCTCCCAACTGTAGAGTTCGTCTATCTCCAGAACTAACCCCCGAGCTGAGATCCTCCAAGAACAGACTAACCTCAATCTGTTCTGGAGCAGCTTATTTAAGCTGTGCTTTCCCCAAAGCCTGTTTCCAATTCTGCGTCCAGAATTTCAGGATGCTTTATTCCTGTTTAGCCTAGGCTTCCCTGTTTGGGACTCTTTAAAGCCGCTTTAAGCTTTTCCTCAGATTTTCCAGCTTTTTCTCACCTCTTCCCAACTACTCCTCTTCATTGGGGAAATTTAGATTTTTCCTCAAAAATCTAAATTAGAAATAATTTCTTTCAAGGATTTTTGAAAAATTTTGGGGAAAGTCTTTTCCTTTTCCATCACCTCATGGATTAGGCATGTGATCTCACTTTCTCATCTGGTCATAGTGCATACATAATATTTTATTTATTTTTCATAATTAAATAATTAACCACATCCACACAATAATCATCCACTGGGGTCCACTCGCCTTTGGATTTATGTTCAAATGTCTCATTTGAAAAGCATAGAACTTGGGGGTGTTATTATAGATAATATATACATATAGTTTATAGGTCTTGATTACTAGTGAAGTGAAGGTGGTGATATTCCCTCACCAATATTATATTCCCTTAGTACAACTTAGTTAGCTCAAAGTGGATGCATAAAATTACCATATATAATGATGGACAATATTATTAGCTTGAATAGCAAAACACCCCTCAATATCTTTAAAATATTTATAATTTTCAAAAGCTTCTTTTAACCTTTAATTTTTATATTACTAATCAATAATATATAAATAAATAAAATTAATATATAAATAAAAAAATGAATAAAAAAAATTTACAAACCTCTTTTATACAATAATACCTTTTTCAAAAAACCTTGGGAAGAATTGAACTAGAGATATCGTTCAATTGGATGGGATATTTTCAAACCTATTTAAATATCCATAAAAAATTAAATTAATTACTCACATGAAATTTGAACCAAAAAATTAATTCCACCAAAACATTAGTAGATATCATTAAATTGTAGGGAAGTAAAATATCCATAACAAAAAATTAAATTAATTGCTCATATGAAATTTGAACCAAAACATTAATTCCACCAAAACATTAATTCAACATGCTAGTTAAATTTGTTTAGTTTGATAAAATTGCAAAAACTTCAACTAAACAAACTTAGAGAGCTCTTAAGGATTATTACTTCTCTATCGGCAACTTGCGAACTTCATTATTGTGGAAGACTTGCGAAATTCGTTCATGCCATTCGAATCCAGTCACATTCACAGCTTCGAGCTTGCCTCATTTTTTATTTTGCAGGATTTGGACACCATTTCACCATTAAACCCTCGGAATATTTTCCTCTAATGCTAAGGTCTTAGCAGGATTTTAACAAATTAGCAAGTTAATTAGCAGGTTTAGTAGTTAGTCACAGTTCCCAACAACTAATTTCGAGGCCTCCTATAGTTCAACGTATCCAGTAATACATGGTCCCATGGGAGGAGGAGGACAGTAGCAGCGAGGGCTGTTAGTAATAATAATCACAATTCCTAGATGCATTCATCAAGTGGATTTCATTGACCTAGCAATCAGTGCATGGGGAAGATTCCTCCAGTATGGGAAGCACATCAATGAACATAGGGCAGAACTGATAGCAGAGGATTTTCTATAGGGAGGCAATGGCAGCGACCATAATTTTCATCACCTAAGCCCCCACCAAGTGGCAGTTTTTCCAGGTGAGAAATTTTGAACCCCATCCACGTTTGTTAGGATTTAATATGGAGTTTCATACCTTTCTGAATTCGATATCTGTTAATTTTAAGTTTTTGCTACGTTGAATGAGCTTTGTTGCTGCGTTATTCAGATTGCATTTTTTTCAGATTTTGTTTAGAGATTGTTGTTTTTTGTTTTGGTTTACAGTCTTCCCTCTTTGTTTAATCAATGAGGGTGATGCACAAAGTGCATAAATACAATAGGATTCCATAACCAGGTCTCCTATTTCATAAATGAAAATAATTAAACACTGAAGACTAGAGCAGATGACTTAGCGTACACATCTGGCCTTCTGACAATTACTTAGATTTACAAAAACTCTTTAACAAGTTCCAAGATGTTTTTGATATGTGATTTGGCTTAAAACTTTCAACTCCAACAGACAGAAAGGTCACATTATCAATGTAGATATCCTATGGATCATTTGAATTTCTGCATCTAGATTACATGACTTGCTTTCAATTACTGGGCCATTCCATGCCCTTACATACTACAATAACATTGTCGATGACGAATTGCCCTTTGATGAAACAAGTCTGCCTATGTTTGATAATAATCATGAGAATATGCTTGATTATGAGTGTTGAGCTTTGGTAAGACTATTACATGAGTCATTCAATAGAGTGATAGGCTTCCAACTCATAGTCACTCTGGAATCATTGACCTTGGGTATAAACTTGTTAATGCCTTTGTTTAAGTTGGTTCTCAATGATTGCTCTGTGATGGATTCTTTCTAAACCTCTGCAAAATGTCTGGATTGAAAAACTACTAGGTAGCATTATAAAATTAACACTGGAATCTATCTAAACCCAGTACTTACCATCATCATTGTTAATGTTTGAGAGGGTAGAAACTAGCTTACCCAAAGTCAACGACTAGTCACACAGTATTCTTTGCGCTTCATTAAGTTTGTGAGATGACTCCAAGATAGGTTTGCATTGATGTTCCTCACTTAGTATGTAATATTCCCAATTAGCAGCAACTGATTGGAAATATTAAATTTTTCCCAGTTTACTCTTATAAAGTTAAGTCAGTTAATAAAGTGGGTGAGAATATACTCAGCCTACATTGAGAAAATAAACATTCCCTAAAGTTACTTGAGCACATTATTATTTGATAGTGTGGGGCCCAGGGGTGGAAGTGGAAGCATGAGGGAAGTGGCAGCGTGGGCCTATGACAGCGCAGAGAGAGAGGGACAGCATGGCCCAGAGGGACAATGTGGTTTCGATGGGGCCCATATGAGAGCGAGGCTATCCAAGCATAAAGAGAGGAAGAGGATCCTCATTTAGGGATTCGATTATGCATCTATGTTTTTTCTCTTGACATTGAGCACGCTTTTGCTACTGAGCAAAGTTTTCAAGTGTTATTCAGCACACCGGGTGTCTTCGAGCGGAAATCCCAACCTTAGCCTCGGGGGACTTCGAGTGCCTGCTCGGGTGAGGAGTTTTATCCATTGATTTTTAGGTGGGAGTCACAACATCTTCAGCCAGGGATTACGCACTTGTTTGGATAACATAGTCTTGAGGAGAGATCACGCAGTTCTGGGAGGAGGTAGTGCCGGGGGTGGAAATTTATCAGGGGATTCAGCCAGGAATAGTGAGAAGGGGTCAACCCTTAGCTATTCCTTCATTTTGGTAGAGGATGAGGCCACCATTTGTAGAGATACATTTAGGGCCAGCGTATTCCACTAGGATAGTGTTATTCCTCAAGGGAGGTGATTTTTTGGGGTCATCAATTCCGGAAACCCTTTCTGGGCTTTCCTGGGTATTAGGAGGAGAGCTCATTCCCAGAGTCTCGTATTTTTCTGAGCAGGGGAACAGCCCCAAAAATCCATCCTATTCCAACAGTAGTAGTAGTCCGGCAGCAGTGGCAGCAGAAGTTGGGAGATAACGCAGTCACTGATAGAGCAGCCATTCAGGGAGTATTTCCAGCTTGCCGTGTGCAGGCCAAGGTGCCATCACTCTGATCACCTTTGTACCCATTGTATCTTTTAGTTATATAATAAAATGGCTTAGCATTCTCCATATTTTGCATTATGTATGTGATGTCTATCTATTTGCTATAGTTTCATGTTTATGTTGCTTTATATTGCTATTTATTTCTACTCAAAATATTACAATGGTATGAGAGCTCACAGACTTGGCTCAACCTGTGGAGTAGATTGTCTATGACACCAGTAGGAAAACCATATATCACTTCTTGGGGAAGGAAGTAAAAGGACCAAGAGCATAGGCCTGTGACCACTTTTGGAGAGGGAGATTGCATTCTGGTTGTGGATGCAGAGGAGGAAGGGCCGATGGCAGGCGAGAAAGATGATGGAAGGGAGTTCGGGGAACTCCTAAAATCTGTGCAGGAGCTATCGAGGAGAATAGAAGAGATGCAAAAGAATCTTATCGTAGACCAGAGACAGCGTGAAACCCCAACGGGTTTTCACATTGAAGGGTCTGACACTTCCCACCAGTTGTAGGAGCAGCTCACAGCTACTCCCCCATGTTCCATGATGCCAACATTTCTAGCTATAGGCACGAGAGCAGGAGCATCTTAGGAACCAAAGCCGGTTCATATGGGGGATTATTTTGACGAGTATCTATCCTATGGGAAAGATTTTGGCGAGGCTATCTCTTTCCATGATTTTTTTCATCTCAAGAAGGACAGTAATCCTCGTAACCAGAATAGAGGGGGCAGATACACATAGGATGGGAATGTACAACGTATAGTGGGAAAAATTTTCTTGCCAACATTTGACGGGTCCTCCAAATGTTTGGCAAAGGCTTGGGTGGAGAAGCTGGATAGCTATTTCCAGCTTAATCAGATGGCAGAGGGAGAGGTCATCAAGGTGGCAACGCTGTACCTAGAGGAAGAGGCCCACGATTGGTGGTTCCACGGGATGGCCACACTGGGTCACTCAGCGGTGACAACATATGCAGAGTTTACACGGATATTGGTAGAGCGGTTTCATCGGAGGGATCCAGAGGATCACTTTGTTGAGTTGACCAAGCTCAAACACACCTACATTTCCGAGTTTTTGAGACTCTTCGTGATGGTACCTGACTTGTCTTCAGCCAAGATGATATACATGTTCATTGATGGGTTGGCAGAACCTCTGCAGGGGTTAGTTAGATCTACAAGGCCGGCCACACTTCACGATGCATTAGGGAGGACCAGGGATTTGCAGGATGCCTTGCCCAAGACTAGAGCTCCTTTCCCCCAGAGACCAACATTTCAGCCAAAGGGGAAGGACATGAGGGGTCCACCTCCGAAGGGGAACCAAGGCTGAGGGCATTTTTACGACGAGACCCGGAGAGACCTAAGATAGAAGAAGCTATGCTTCACATGCCTGGAGTCATGGGCACTGAGACATCGCTGTGCCACTGGGAAGGCACACTACATACAGGTCTTCTCTGATAGTGACGGGGAAGAGGATGCATATGAGGAGATGGAAGCAGGAGGTAGTAGTGTAGTATAGAGAGGGGATCATCCACCACCACCACCACCAGGAGCAGGAGGGGCAGCGTTTGCACCTACTGGGGGAGTCCTTGCTTCTTTGCGAGGGGTTCCCAAATACTTGACACCGCATGTCCCGGGTACTGTGTAGGGACAACGTGTTTCAATATTAGTGGATAGTGGGGCTACCCACAATTTTATTGATGCATAGTTGGTAGAGCGGAGGAGCATACCGACAAAGAGCTTTGATGGGTTTTCAGTACTGGTACCAGGTGCTAGAACCATGTAGTGTGTTAGGTATGTGCCAGCCTTGGTAGTGAATATGGGGACTTACACTCTAGCAGATCATTTATTTGTGGTGGACATTTTAGACACCAACGTGATACTGGGAGTACAGTGGTTGATCACGTTGGGGAAGGTCACTACAGATTGGGAGACCTTGGAGATGGAGTGGACAGACAAGAAGACTGGGAAGCATGAGATGATTCGGGGCATGCACACTTATCTGCTACAAACAGTTTCAGCACACCCGATGGAGGCTGACTTCTGGAAGGGAGATATAGATTAGGCAGTAGACTTGCGTGTTTTGGAGGCAGGGTCTATAGGCAGGGCATACACCCAGATGTGAAGTCGATTTTGGACAGATATGCCACAGTTTTCAGAGATATACCACTAGGGCAGCCACCGGATCGGGGTTTTGGGCACACCATCAAGCTGGAGCAGGGCATCTAGGTTGTGATTACTACACCCTATAGGCATCCTAAATCCTATAGGGATGAGATTGAGAGAGCTATCCATGAGCTGTTAGCGTTGGGACACATTCCAAATGTCCCAATGTCCCAGACAAGAAACCCAGGAATGATATTCCAAAGTCTATTAATGATTTTGCTGGAGAAGGGGTCAACCTTCTAGTTCTGAATTGTACCAATAATGTCCCCGTGAGAAATATATGATCTTCTACATAGGCTAGTGACTTGATCCCATAGAAAATTGGCCAAAGGGAAATTATCCAACAAATGGTCAATAGATTCCGGCACGGACTGACAGAGAGGGAAATCTGAGGGCCCTATGAATCCCCTCTTAATGAGATTGTCCCATCTGAGATTTTTTTTTTGCTGAGGAACCATAGGAAGGAAGCCACTTTGCGCCAAAGATTGGCCTTCCAGATATTGAGCCATATGAGGTCAAGAGTTGTCTGATTCGATTCAACCTAGAAAATATAGTATATGCCTTTGCCGTAGAGAAGGAACCTTTAGGCATGTATCCCCATCTGATGAGTTCAGAGTCCTCTTGAACCTTTATTCTTCATTTCATCAGTTCCTCCCATGCGGCTGAAGGATTTTCCATACCCCATTCTGAGAGCCAGAATCTGGGGTGATTCCAATTCTGGTAATTTAGAGAGGGCGTCTGAACCTAGAACTGATTGACAGTATTCTGAGCTCTCTTCTGCAACAAATTTCTCCAAGAAGGAAAATTGAAGAGGGATGCGAGACTGGGAAATTGTTGCTAGGAATCTTCCAAAAATCTCACCTACTTCCCATTACGAATTTCCCAGAAAATTTGAAGTTGTATGAGATGCTTATGTTGTCGAGAAGAATTATAAATAGGTGAGCCCCCATGGTTCAGATCATAGAGAATCAAATCATTAGGATTCCAGTCCTGTGCATACTTTGAGGTCCAAAATTTAGCCCAAGGTGAGTTCTAATTAGATACCCAATTCCCCCAAAGGCGAGCATTCATAATTTCGTTGCTGACTTTCGGATCCCTGAGCGCCAATCCTACTTGATATTTGATAGTGCAAACATCATTCCATTCAACTAACACCCATTTCCTCTTCTCACTGTTACCTCCCCAGAGGAAATTTATTTGCAGATTCCTTATAGCTTTTAAGACCCATTTCAGAGTAGCTAGAACAGAGAAAATATAGAGGGCCATCGACTCCAAAACATGTTTGATTAGCACAATACGACTTGCCATATTGAAAGAGTGATAAGTCCAAGAGTTGAGCCGTTGATTAGTTTTGTCAAGCAATTCTTTCCAGGAAGAATTCTTGATGGAAAAATCAGTCAGGGGAGCTCCCAAATATTTGGAGGGAAGAGAGGCAATAGAGAAACCCAAAATATGAGCAATGTTCCTTTGAGTTAAAGTTGATGTGTTGAAAAAGAAGATATGGGATTTACCAACGTTAATTGTCGTACCAAAGGCAAGGGAGAACATGTCCATGATAGAATTGAAAGAGCAAGCTTCTTGGATTGAAGGGTACCCCATGAGCATATTATCATCCACAAATTTTTGGTGAGTATGAGGCTCTTCATTATGCAAGAAAATACCTTTGAGGGAAGTAGGATGCGTAGCTGCTTTCAAAGAATGACCAAGACCCTCCGCCATGATGACAAAGAGGAAGGGGGATAAAGGATCCCCTTGCCTAATGCCTCCAATGAGCATAAAAGTTTCTGAAGGGTAGCCATTGACTAGGATGGAGAAGAAGGTAGAAGATATAAGAGACATAATCCATCTTATCCAGGGTTCTCTGAAGCCAAAAGCTCAAAGAACCTTCCTAATATATTGCCAGCTAAGCTTGTTAAAGGCTTTAGATAAGTCTAGCTTTAGGAGCATTCCAGGTTTCTTTGTGATCTTTAAAGAGTGAATTATCTCGTGGGTGAGGAGAATTCCATCCAAAATTTGTCTTTCTTCCACATAGCTAGTTTTTTTAGGCGAGATAAGCAGGGTAGGAAGAGGTTTGAGCCTATTAGCAATGATTTTCGAAATGATTTCGTATATTACATTGCAAAGGGCGATAAGTCTATAATTACTTGGAGAGGAGGCATTATCTTCCTTAGGAGCCAGGGAAAGAAAAGTAGCATTGAGAGTCAGCAGAATCCATTTAGTATTGCGATATTCCTCCACAATTTCCCATATCTCTATCTTGATCATGTTCTAGAATTGGTGGAAGAAATTAGAAGTGAAACCATCCGACCCCAGTGCCTTACCATCTTGGAGTTGAAAAAATGCAGATTCAACCTCGAGGAGGGTGGTAGGGTGAAGCAGAACTTGTTTGTGCTCCTCCGAGATGATTCTTGGGATATGCTGAGTGATTTGGTCGATGTCATCTTCTATGGAAAGATTGGGCTCCTTGAGATTATCCTTAAAGAATGTTAGAAGTTCTTCCTCTATCTCCTCATGCGTCTCCAACCAATTTCCATCACTATCCTTTAGCACAGAAATTCGGCTGTGCATACGGTGCTGAATGATCTATTTGTGGAATAATTTTGGTACTACGCTCACCCTCCTTGAGCCAATTTATACAAGATTTTTGCCGCCACAAAATTTCTTCCTGATGCTTATTTTCTGCGAAAATTTGAGTGAGGCGAGCTTTAAGGACATCCGTTTCCTCCGACCTACCTTCCTCAATAATTTTCTATTGAAGATTTGACACGTTTCATAGCTAGATCTTTTCCTTTCTGATTGGTGTTCCCAAACACATGTTGATTCCATTCCTTAAGATTTTCTTTAAGAGATTTGAACTTTATCTTGAATTGATGCATTTGTATTATACGGGGCAAAGCTTGTCCCGCAAGTGTTGACCAGATCTTTAAAGCAAGGGTAGGTGAACCAGAATTGTTCAAATATGAAGGGCCCCCCATGAGAGGAGCCCAGATGGATGCAGTGAAGCTGAATAGGCTAGTGGTCCGGTCCCATAGCAGGGAGAATGGTACTTGCAATATCCCCTCCAAAGCGAGAGAAGTTATTTGAAATAAGGAATCTATCTAATCTTGAAGAGATTCATTGATGGTCGCCCCGCTTGTTGTTCTAGGTATAAATGCCATTAGTAGTCTGTAGATTCTTAAGGTTGTTGTTTAGGATGAAATATTTAAATATGAGACTGTCCATATCTAAATAGCCTCTGCCCTCCTTTTTTTTCTCAAGATTCATGATCATATTGAAATCTCCTCCTAGAAGCCAAAAAGGATGACTGGGGGTTGGTTTGAGGGACTCCATTGAATCCAAAAGTTGGATTTCATTCAATATTTGTTGAGGCGAATAGACATTTGTAATATTCACTCTAGTGTTCGTGCTCAGAAGATGAAAAGAAGCTTGGATAAAGTTTCGATAAGCTTGAAACTCATCCAGATGGATTAACTGTGGATTCCATATTATTGCTAATCCACCAGAGGCCCCATTGGCATCAACCGCAATAGTTGTATAGCCTTTTGATAGGCAATTCATAATGGTATCTATGGAGGAAATGGTACATTTTGTCTCCTGCATAAATAATATAGAGAGTTTATCTTCATCTAACCATTTTTTTATAAGACAATGTTTGGAGGGGATGTTGAGCCCTTAAACATTCCAGGAGATGATCTTCATTAAGAACTAGGGGGTTGGATGGAATATAACCTAGTCAATGTTGGGTATAACCCTGATGCCACCAATTCTCTTCCCAAAATGACAAGTCTCTATAAATCTATGCAATGCCCTCTTTTCTTGGTTTCTCTAACAAAATTTTTCCCGCCGTCTTGGCTTAGCACTTCTTGGATTCCAAAAGTTGGGAGATGTTGAGCTCTCGTGAGGACCTCCTCCAAAAATTCGAGTTGCCGTTGCAGAATAGAGGTAAAATCCTTGCGGTGACATGCATCCTCTAAAATGAGAATATCCATATCTCCATAATAAATTCTTTCTGGTTCCTCCTCCATAGGGGCTTCTGTCTCTGTTGCAGTATGCTTCTCCTTTTTCTTCAGTATCTCATTAGAATCCACAGCCACAGTGTTACTCTATTGCATAGGCGCTATATATTTGGGATTCTCTTGGGATAACATGGGCAAAGAAGTATCTAGAGCATTAGAAATGATCCTTTGGACTTTCTTTCTGAAGGACCGCATGGGTTTTCTTGGAGGGAGGTTCCATCGGTGTCGATGAAGACGGAGCATTAGAAGCAAGAGAAGCCAGAGCATTAGAACTGTTGTTTGTCTTTGGTAGCTATTGGGGTGGGGCTCCATTAGTCTTCTTGGATTGTTGTCGTCTTCCTGTAACCTTGGTAAACCGCTCAACATCCTTTGAATCAGATATTTTTGGATCCTTTGAACTTTGATTCAGAGGGAAATCTCTGAAGAGATGCCCATGGTTGTGACATTGACGACAACGGAAAGGCACATGTTCATAATCTATGGTCTGAATCCATTCAAATTTGTCATGCAATAAACTTATAGAGTTGGGTAGCATCTTCACGATATGCATATACACACAGATCCTGGCATAGGCCATATCTTTGTTGATTATTGTTTCATCAGAAATCTTAATGAACTCATCTAGGCTATTTCCTATATCCTTCAATGTGTGTTCATCCCAATAATCCCGGGGGAGAGAGTAGAGTCTTACCCAAACAGGGGCCCAACTGAAATCTTCTTTATCAAGGTTGAAACGTTCCACCTTGTTTCAGAGATAAAGCCCAACAAAGTTGAAGAAGTAAGGCCCACCATCCATTACCCTATTTTTATCTTCCAAGAAAGTAAAGATAATGTTGAAGAAGCCCTTAGACCCCAGTTAGAGGTCAATGTGCCCCTTTGGTTTCCATTTGGCTGCTATCCAACCTCAAAGGGCTTTCTCTGTGGGCCAGAAGCCAATAAATTTTCCAATCAGGGCATGGTCCCTCATATATTGGATTTTTGCATTAATCTAGTGCATAGGTAAGAGAATCTTAGGTTGCTAGACTGCCTTCAGAATACAAGTGGAGGAAACCGAAGCATTCTCCTTTAGGCCATCCATCGCTTGGTAAGTAGGAGGCACAACATCTTGAGGGTTCACGTGAGCCAATGCAGAGGGTAGATTAAGAGGTTTAGCTACAGCTTCCGCTGCTGCAGAAGGAGACAAGGATGAGGGGGGGGGACCATGTGGCCTCCCTCAATTGTTCAGACATCGAGAGCTTTGGCAGAAAACACCGAATTGACAGTCCTGCAGCTACTCAAAGGATTTCACGAGTCCTTACAACATGTGAGAGATAGAAAAAACCTTAAAACCTAGGAAACCCTAGTTCGCCATCACTGCACAGCTCCCCTTGCTCCCTTTCCTTGCTTGAAGCTTACGCTCTTTTGTAGCCTAAGATATCCTTACTAGAACAGAGTTACACAATTTGTTTTTTGCGGTGTGCTAAAAGGTGAGTTGACCCAACCCTTTCAATCAAGCTGGCTTAAATGAATGGGTTAAGCTTCTTATCCCAAGCAAAAATAACTAAAACTCCCTGCCAAGGGAAAAGGGAAATAGGTCCAAGTTCCATGTTTGAACGAAGATGCTTACCAGAACAAAACACCACATAAGAGTCTTAATGAAAGATTATGGAGAAATCCTTTCAACAGGAGTAGTAGCACTAAGCGGCAATGGTATTTGCAAGCGATCGCATCCTTCAATAAGAGAAAATAAGATGATTATTTAAAAGTAGATTCAATAGTGAATCAGGTTACACCTTCCATATATACTTTATTATCCTCTTCAATTGAGGTTCAATATTATCCTCAAAAAGAGGATTGGTTTCATACTATATTCCCCCATGATATTGTTGGCTAGAAAATATTTATACGAGGCCTATCATCATCTGACCTCGAAACTGCCTGAACTACAACAGGAAACAACATTTTCCCCATTCCTCACCCTGAAATTTAAATGCCAAATGAATGGTAATTCATTCTAGACGTGATATTTATGTAACAACTTCCAATCCATTCACTCATATTCCTCTTCATTTTGATCATTAAAAGTGATGTCTGAAGCTCGTCTTCACCTTCAGACATAATTTATCTTGAGTTATCTGATTCTTTTTATTCACGTTTGTATTCCCAGATTCATTTTGTGTAAGATAGACAAAAAATTATACAACTGTTGTTGCATAAATATCTGACTCAAAAAATATTTCACCTACATCGATGACATCATGTACTTCACATTTTCTTGTTTTATATCGATGAATACTGTAGGAAATAAATTTTATGGCATATCAGGGAAATTCATCCCACCTTCCATTAGCTGACTGGCATATAAATCATCTTCACATATGTCAGAATCATATTATTTCGTTGGATGTGGACTCAATCCTGTCATGTGGATATTACTATGAAGAGGAGGCTAATCATATCTTGCAACATCAGATGAATTTTCATGACTCTACTTGATAAAAGGTTTAAACCGCTATTCACTTATATTGCTAACATCATGTGAAGTAGTTGGAGTAGATGACTTATTTTTACCCAAAGTTTGTTTGACATTAGTAGGTGCTTATGTTTGTGATAGCAATGAAAGTATTTTCTCTCTCATTTTTTGGTACTGAACCCTGGAAGTCGAGAAGTACTATCTTATTGTTTGAAAGTTGTTTGGCATGCTCCAAATACTTTTTTGATCCATTCTACATATTTCTAATATGTTCTCAGTCCTCATTTATATTTTATTCAAAGAAATGATGCCTGGGCATAATTCCGTATTTATGTTCGCCCTCGGAAGGAGTGCTTAATCTGTATGTTGGCATTTTAATAATTTAGTTGGACGCAAGGAGGCTGATAGACATATTATGAAGGACTGAATCTGTCTCTTATACTCCTTAGATATTCGATTACTGTGTACTTATTTAAGGAGATTGGCTGCCTTAAAACTGATTGGATTCCTATTTAAGATTGTTAATAAATAAAGTACACATGCTTGCTTAACAGGTCTTGTATATATTTATCTACAATTTCCAAAATATTTTTTCCTTAAAATGTGCTTAAGCTTCAATTTTCCCAAGATTCCTTATTCATGGATTAGAAAATTAAATTTTTTTTCGGCAAATGCTATGACAAATTACCAGTGAAACACATACCTTAGCATCTGATAAGTGAAAGAATGGATATGATGGTTGAGCAAGTATTAGCTCTTCAAAGAAAAAAGTTGCCTGCTTATACTTGGAAATAGAAACTTCCTATCATCTCATCAAGTTTTGTAAGATGTAAACCTTACCATGTTGCTTGATCTATTAACTATTAACAAGGGCCTAGTATTATCTAATGATATCTCTACTAATTGCTATCCTGATTATTAGTCTGATATGGTACTATAATATAGATATAACAACTTGTGGAAGTGGAACATAATCCTTCTACCAAGGAATAATAAGCCTGTTTCACAACATAATTTTGTTATGAATGTTAAATACAACATTTTTTATGTATTCACTTTATAATTTTGAAAAAATATGAAGCAAATATGCATAACAGTCAGGACTAGGATCTGCTATGTAAAACAATATTGTCAAAGACATGGACTTACATTTGAATGGAAATGTATAAGTCTTCAAGTTCCCTCCATGCATCACTGTCTACCATGAATCTACAATTACATCCATGTCATCTATCAATTTTAGATTTTCCCAACTACCTATTATTGAAAAGCTATGCCATTCTGCAAAAGTATCGGCAGATGTACTTTTTTAATTTTTAAGTTGTTACAAGAGATTGCATTGGATTTACTTACATCTCCAGGTATTTTTTACAAAATTTTAATAGTAATCATTCATTTTCTAGCATTTAAATCTGCAGTTCAGAATAACAATCTACAAGGCTTTTATTCTCCCTAATTTTCAAACATGTCTTGACTATGTTAAATTAGTGACTAATTTTGAATAAATTGGTTGAACATTGAGCTTTCTAATTGCATTTTTGAAGTCCGAGGAGCTTTCAAAATGAATTTTTGAAGCCTGAGTTAAACTGCAACAAGGGCATCACAGGGAAGAGTTTTACAAAACTACTTTCAAACAAAAATATGCTCAGGCTCATATTGCAATAGGTAATAGAAGTGTTGATTTGAAATAAGGTTATGTACAACCAATATTCAATTTGAATGAGATTCAATAGCCATCATGAAGAGCTTAAATTGTAACTAAATTGTCTATAAATAAAAAATCAATAATCCTAGCATCATTGGACGTAGACTAAAGGATGAGGTGCAACCAAATACCCAAGGTAATGCAGCACAGGGAGGAAAGAAGAGATTATATTGATAAAGAAAGAGAGGTACAAATCATATTTTACCTATGGAGAGGTGGCTTGCTAAATCATCTTTCTTTAGCTTTTGGTCTTCTCTTGGACTTCTACAAGTCCTTTCCCTTCAACCAACAATATTCCTTCCTTTGGCAGGGGTCAAAGAGGGTCAATCACTTAAGTTCTCACAACAATTTTTCCGCACAACCTAGCAGTTAAAGGTTCTTTCTGCAAAAAATAACAAAGTGTTTCTCTCTCCAAAATGTGTTTAATGGATTCCCTGAGTGTAGATTTTATAGAGTTTAGGGCTTGGGAGGCCCCTCCATCCTCCATGCAACCTTCTAAAGTGCCTCCTGCAAAAATATTGAAAGAAAGGTAGCCCTCTGTGTGATTTGCTACTTGGTTGCCTACACACCGCCATGTCGGTTTTGAGGCTTGTCTAGTCTGTGTCACACTGTTTTGGAATAAAAACCAGTGACCTTGGTGGAAGCTGGTGGTACGTGAAATTTTCTTAGGCTTGTCTAGTGTGGGCCACACTGGTTTGGATGCAAAACCAGTGACCTTGGTGGTGGGTGAAACTGAGGGTATTGACACTCAGGGGGTTGAATTCACTGATTTTGGCCATTTTTTAGAGTTCTAAGCCCGCTTCATAGGTTCTGCATCTTCACTGGAAGAAAAAACAATGGCCTTGGTGGCAGCTGGTGGTAGTTGAAATGTTTTGATGCTTTCCCAGTGTGGGCTACACTGGAATGGAAGAAAAAACAATGATCTTGGTGGCAACTAGTGGCAGGTGAAACTTAGGGCATATTTACACTGAGGGTGCTAAAGTCACCGATTTGGTCCTTTTTAAAAGTCTAAGATGCTGCATAGTTCCTGCATCTTCAACGTTTGAGTGATAGGGGACATGATGGTGTCCTTAATGTGATGTAATGGTCGAAACATTAAAAGACGGTATAGGCTAGATGACTTGGTGGTAAGGATACTCTGTATTATTGAAGCAGGGATATGATATGTTTCCCACTCACTCACGTTATTTTAGGGTATATGAGCAAATGAAGAGAATTATTAGCAAAAGCTCGAATTGCAGAAATGTTACATTTTTCCTCCTATTGTGGAAAAGCTGCCCAATAAGCCCTGTTAAAGTGCTTTATTTTGTTGGTTTGTTTCTCTATTTTGTAAGGACATAAGTATGTCCTCTCTTTTGTGATAGCTTTCTCACCATCAATGCTTTTGTTTTGATATGTTAGGGTTGGTGGGAACTTTTTGGGACATTTTTAAAATATTTTTTTTACTGTAAAAGATGCACAACATCCCAGAAACGATTGCAAGGTGGTTTCCGGGTTCTAGAAATGTGCTCCAGACCCACCAAAAACCAATTTCAGGGATGCATAGAATAAAATACTACTAAATTGAAAAGTGTTTTGTTTTACATCAAATATTTGGAATTAGAACCTCGATTGATACAATGTTGAGCTATATATGTGGTGCATTTCAAGTGGCAAAGGCACATCAGATGTTCAACTGCCTGATCTAGGTAATAAATCTACTATAAATAAATGAAGAAACATACATGTGCACACGTTTGTGTTGCTGACATGTGAACGCTTTAGAAAAACATACATAAATTGTTGTTGATTAGTTCACATAAACTCTCATAATTCTGAGTAATCTGACTTAAAATGTGAAATGTTGGTATTATTTTAGAGAAACTTGTTGATTAACTATTTTGGAATAAATACCCTTGAGTGTTTGCTATGCAAAGAATTTAGATTTGAGTGGGTGTATCTTATGCACCATTTCAGTCATTCTGGATCTGAATCTGGAATTTAGATTTGAGTGGGTGTATCCTATGCATTGTTTTAGTCATTCTGGGTCTGAATCTGGTTGCATTATGTGGTATGTTGAGGAAAAAGGTGCCACAATGAGCATTCTTTATGATCCGCCTTTCATGGTAAACCTTTCTTTCCCAGTAATTGGGACTTACAATCACTGGATGTAGGCTAAGGGATGAGGTGTAGCCAAATACCCAAGGTAATGCACCACAGGTGATGGAGATAGATATATTCCTTAGCATGTCAGGGAACAGGCCTGCATATGTTACTTGGCATGGCCTAAAGAAAGCGTGTAATAAGAGCCACATTCACTTTAATGACTTAGTCAATACTATCCAGGTTGAACTCTCAGATTTAGCTCTAACTAATCTTAGCACCAAAGAGTCAGCTAGTAAAGCTATAGGTGCTGGTCCAGTTAATAACAGAAAAAAAGTGTATGATCTCAATTCAAATAATAATAAGTCCAATGCTGTCATCATAGCAGAGAAAACTTCTCAATAATATTTTCTTGTGAAGACAAAGGATAAAAGAACCAAATTAAATTTTGCAAATGTGGCAGCAAAGTAAATTAAGAGCATCAATGAGAGTTAATTTGGTGCTTATAGTTGGTTTGCAATTCACGGGGAAATGCTTAGTGATCAGGTATGGATGGATGCATACAAGGGAGCTATTTTGAACAATCCTTCTCTTTTTAAGTGAGATGTGGTTATGGATGTTGGATGTGGAACATGGATTTTAAGTTTATTTGCAACTCAGGCAGGAGCTGCAAAAGTAATTGCAGTCGAAGCAAGTGAGAAGATGGCATCTGTAGCTTGTCAGGCTGCAAAAGAAAATAACATGCTCAAAGAAGAAAGTGAGAATGCCAAAAATCAGAACTCGCGTGGAGTTATTACTGTAGTCCACAACATGATAGCTGATATTGATAAATGCATGGAAATTGAAAGTCAAAGTGTAGATGTGATACTGAGTGAGTGGATGGAGAAATCTTTCCAGACATAGCTAACATGTATGTGGCTGGTGTTGGAAAAGGTGGAACTAGTCTATCGTTTTGGGAAAATGTATATGGCTTCAACATTTCTTTTATTGGTAAGGAAGTGGTTGAAGATGCTGCTCAACAGACAATAGTTGATGTTGTGGATAGCAAGGAAATAGTAATAGAGACTTTTGTCTTACATACATTTGATATTATGACCATAAAAGTAATCCCGTTGATTCCCTTTATGTAGGAACATAGTAAAAGAATATTACAATTATGTAACTCTAGAAAATTACAGTGATGTTTTTGGTGTAAATTTGAAATAAAATATGAAATAAAATGACAAGTGGATTTTTAAAGCCTCCTTACCAATTGGTTTTCTGGAACATGTGCTGCTCTGAAACATGCACATTACATGAAAAACCTTGGAAGGCTCCAGGAAAGCCATGACGATGACCATAATTACTATTTGATTGTTGATGTTGGTGGGATTTCTTAGCATAAATCAAGTCCATGAAATCAACGTTGAATTTCTCTGATGTTGAGACCAACGTTGCGCGAATTGGGGACATTTTTTTTGGAAGCGGAGATGTTTTTCTTGTGGGTCTACATTTTGGGCTGCAGGTACCCACAGGAAAGATAGTCAGGTTCCTGTTCTTTAAGCCTGTGGATAATTTTTAGTACATTCAGACTCCTATATAGTAAGTGAGAATAGCAAAATAGATATTAGATTAATATGGCCTACCTAGTTTTTATTAACATATCATAATTGCAATTGGATCTGGTTTCTTAAATCACTGATATAGCAAACAATTCTGTTCCAGTGGACTTATTACATTGTTTCATTGAACAATCAACCCTACTTATTAAAGTTTTGTGAAGAATTATATCGTTGATGTCCTTATATCTCTATTGAAAAAATCCCAAAGATATGGAGATCTCTTATTAGCTCCTTACATAGTTTGGAATTGCCTTTACAAATAATCTAGGGCTCCTCCCTTATTCTTACCTTGTTCCTTTGAATCAACAAAATATAGTTGCCTTCCAGTTTGTAATTGGGCTTCTAAGTAAGTTATGTTTTGCTATTGTCTATGTTTGTCATGTCCTACCTCTCTATGCTAGGAAATATTCTTGTGAAACAAGGGATTACTAATTCTTACCCAAATGTTGACAAGTTGATACACCAATTCTTTAGTATCAAAATAAAAAACTTGCAGTTATTTGTAATTATCTCATCTCTACCAAGTTCCATTAATGGTTTACAATGTTTGAAGAATTATTCCTTTTATAGTTAAATCCATATTTTGTGACAACTATTTCGTAATGTTTCACTCAATATATTTTCTCTAGTTGTCAGACCCTAAGCTAAGGTAATATTTGGAAATTTTAACTTTTGGGGTTTCCACTGGGGAATGCTTTGATCAACACTCTTTTGTGACTTTTCTTCTGCATTCATTATGTTTTTCTTAATTCTATCTATGTACTTAGCTCTTTTTCTGTTCTTGATATTGTAGCTATAGGAGGTGTAGGCACTTCCATTATGTAGTTACAGTGGATGTCCTGTTTTAGGCCCATTGATTTACTTTTGTAGTCTGGACATTAATAAAGTTATTGTGTGATATTATAATACAAATCATTCTCCCTTTTCAGGCTCCAAAAATAACAGTCTTTAAAACAGTCCTAAAATTATCCCTAATTCTATTCTATGACTATCTATAAACAGTCTGCCTAGTCTCCTTGAAGGAAGCCTTCACAAAATTAGATATTCTCTTTCTACATGCATCCAAAAGTCTACAAGTACTGCAGTAGAAACATAGAGACATATGAAACAAATTCTAGGGGTTTCGAACCCTACATCAGAACAACAAACTTTCAGAAGCTGATAATTATATCCCTCCCCTGAACTCTTGTTCAGTAAGGGAATCATCCTACAGTAACAAATCTTTTTTTAATAAATGATTTGCCAGAGTATTAAACTCTTTAAATATATGTGAAAAATATAGACTGTCAAATCTCCCCTAGGGTCAACTAACAAATTATCTATTGTGCACTTATTATTAGACCAATCCACCATAAGCTTTGAGTCTCAAAACACTTGAAACGTTTTTATACCCTATTTGTTGTTGTTTCCTTTCCTCAGTTTTTACTCCTTGGAATTTCAAATCCCATGTTGACTTCAAGCCATTAGATCAAATATTCCTGCCATCATTTGTTGCCACATTTTCCATGGAATAAATCCCTAAGAGATGGAGATCTCTTATTAGCTCCCTACACAGTTTGAAATTGTCTTTTCAGCCAATCTAGGGTTCCTCCCCTATTCTCACCTTGTTCCTCTGAATCTTCCATGCTGTCAATTTTCCAATTAATGGGAAATATTTCAACCTTCGTTGTAGGCTAACCTCTGCAGACTTTAGCAGCTAGAGCTAGATTGTAGAGAAAGTTGGTTCTGGTCATAGTTTTTCTATTATTCCCACTGGTATCTACCTCTACTGCCATCTTCAAAGCTAGGGCTTTGAAGAAGAGTAATGCTTCAAGATCCCAAAAGCTAACAACATTCCAGAGGCTGGACTTACCCGTGAAGATATCCTAGAATGCTTGAAAGAGGAGAATATTATAGGGATAGATTGAAGAGTTGTATAGATTGTCTAGGGAGATGAATGCAACGGGTTATGTACCTGACATAAGATTGTATTGAATGATGTGGAAGAGGAGAATAAAGGAACAATTTCCTTGCCACCATAGTGAGAAGCTGGCCATTTCTTTTGTGCTTATTAAGACATCCTATGGGACAACTATTCAGGTAATTAAGAACTTCCGACTGTGTCGTGATTCCCACTCTGCCATCAAGTTCATCTCAAAAATTATTTTAAGAGATATTGTTGTGAGGGATTCCAACCGCTTCCATCATTTTAATGAGAGGCGGTGTTCTTGTGGTGATTGTAACTATAATCATAAAAAGGGATTGCTATTTCTGGGAGTGACTTGACCTTCTGCTTGGATCTAGTACGAATATGTTTTAGCCTGGACTCAGAATCATTATGTAATACATTATGATAGACATACTATTTGGTAAATGTTATGTGGAGGATTGCATGGAAATCATAAAGAAAAGTTATGGTTTTCAAAATGGCAGGCAATAAACTTCTATCGGTTAACTTATCCCTTGTAACATTTTTTATCTAAATTTGAGTTCATAATAAATTACAGGGGTTGCTTGGGTCAGGATGGATTTCAGTATATATATCTGTGTGTGTGTGTGATGTTGATGCCTTTTGGCTTGAAAAGATGATGCTTTGAAATTGTGATTGGCTTGTGGGATATATTTAAAGGTTTGCATGGAGAGAAGCAAATATCAATAAGGATATGCAACCGGTCCTTGCTTACATTGATTGAAATAAATGCACAAAGGCCTAATTGTGATGTTATATTTGTTCTCTAAAATGTATCCATTGATAAGGAATATACCAGCAATGAATGCATTGAAATTCAGTCAATGTTACAGAGTAAAATCGTTGTTTCTGCTACATTAATCATCTTAGAAGCACCTCTCAAACTATGAGACATTGACACTTGTGTTTACCTACAACTGACCAAAAAAGCAATGTTAAATGGCTCTTTTGTTAAATACAATTTGGCATTGAGGCTTGAAATCGAAATGGAGGAGTGTCGCTAACAATGTTTTTTGGTAATGCAACATTCAGTATTGAAAGACAAGTCCCAAGATATGCACCATTCAATATTAAACGACAGAATCTCAAGAAACCCCACTTTAAAGGGTTATTATATTAATGAGAATATGCAGAGGCTTGTTCAAGCTTAAGTTTGATGGAGCCTCAAAATACAGAACGAAAAGATGGGATGGGGATTTATTTGCAACCATGCAAAGTTGGTAATTCCTGGTTGTTTGTTCATTTGCGACAACTCTTGGAAATGTATCCAATTTCTAGTGTTGGTGCTGAAGATTTGTTTAAACAGAGACCTGAAAACCATGTTTATGGAATCTCGGAAAGAGACTCGAGTAAGGCGATTAAAATTGTGAAGGGAAATCGTATGTGAATGTATGAAGTTTTGGGGCTTCAAAAATTATAATAATATAATGATGGTACTGGAAGAAAATATTATGTTGTAGCAAGGTGTTTGATAACAAGTTTCATCTATAGTAGACAAAGAAAGAAGAAGAATTTCAAACCTTTAGTTGGACAAATGTCTATGGAGCGGAGAATTTTCAATCCTCTCAATAGATATTGCAAATTAAAGGACAAGGCTTGAATGAGATCACTTCCATTATGATGATTCCATGTTGAAGACATAATAACAGAGGTTGAATTTGTATACATATACAGTATGAGACGGAAAATTTTGGGTACAGAAAAATAATTGGGACTAAACATCTCCCTGATACAAAATCAAATATGCATCTTTTCTAAATTTTAAACGTCAAAGAATTGTAACTATCGTATCCCTTCAAAATGGATTCGAAATGTGGCTTCCTTCTTCAATACTTAAGTTTTAAACACGATACTACTGGTGGCTGAACTCATTTATACCATATTTTTTCCTTCATCATGCTTTGAAAGGTTGAATTCTAAGTACTCACCAAATCAAATGCAAAGGGAAACACTTTGAGAATATGATAATTACAATCCTCATGATTCACTCCAATCCCTTTTCCATCCTTTCACCTCATTTGCGACCATCCAACCTCATATTGATATGTACAATTAGTACCCCCATGTTTTTTGTGGACTCAGGTTGAGAGCCAGCTCTAGCACATGGTGTGCTGGTAATGATTCAACTTCGGAAACAAAGTGTGGTCGTCAAACGTGGAATTGAAATACTCAACGAGCGACAACAAGCTTTGAGATATGAGTTCCAGCACTAAGCAATATGAAAGACAACTTCTCCACAACCTTTGCCCATTTCTCACAAGCCTCCTTGTTTCACAAATTCATTATGGGATATTTACATATGGGTGCAAATTGTGACAAGCTTTGTGTCATGTGAATATATCAATGTCTTTGTTAATTCAATGTGTCCAAAAACTTTGGAGTTATGAGTTTTTTCATCAACCTAATTCTCAGATCTCCTTGGGGAACATAAGTGTTGTTAGTTTTATGCAACAATATGATGTCAGGACCAAGGTCTTTGAAGGATTCAGGTTCTGGATACCTTTATGAGCTCTATCAGTGTTCTACTGTTGGTCCTTAATTAAGGTCTGCAACATTACTACACATTATTTCATAGTCACAATTGTGTTGTATATTAAAGTAAAAAGGCTTTGGCTTTACCCATACTACATAGAGAAAGAGGGCTCAACATATTTTTGACATTTGGAGAACTGATTATCCCTTCGAAAACAAGGGAGCATAAAGCGCAAAATGGAATTATAAGTTTTGACATATTTCCAAAGGCTCTCTTCTATACCCACAAGAGTACTATTCTAAAAAACTATTACACAGAATTATGCAAAATACATTAACGATAATTCCCGTGAGCTTCACTGGAGTTCTTGCACTGGAACAATTGGATGCCAGGGCTTGGTTTCATAAGTTAGATACATACTTCCACTTGAACCTTATCCGGGAGACCAATGCTATCCGGTTTTCTACCCTTCATTTGGAAGGGGATGCCCAAGAGTGGTGATACCATGGGCTAATCATGTTGTGACATATTCACATCACTTCTTACATAGAGTTCACCCAGAGGCAGTTGGAGAGGTTTGAGAGGAAAGACCTATAGTTACATTTTAGGGAGTTAGCCCATCTAAGACAAATTGGCAATGCAAAAGCATACATTATAGAGTTTCAGTGACTGCCAGTGATGGTGACTGACATTTCAAAGCCCTGGCTGATCATGCTATTTATGGAGGGGCTAGCAGAGTCATTGGGTGGTTGGGTGATGGTACAAGCCCACATATTTGACAAATTCTCTCTCCAGGACCCGAGATATGATTGACCTTGTGCCCAAGACTTGAGCCTTTGTCCCCACTAGACCCACTGCACCACAGGGGAACTGAGACACTAGACCACCCTAGATGGGTGGAGGACGTGGTCAGATAGATGAGCAGACTCAGAGGGACCTTGGGAGGAGGAAGTTGTGCTTTACGTGCCAAGAACCCTAGGCACCTAGGCACAAGTGCATCAAGTGCAAGGTCCACTACTTTGAGGTGTATTTGGATAGTGATTCAAATGAGGAGTTTGAGGTTCGAGCTGATCCGGGAGATGAGGGAGGACCATCATCAGGGGGAGCACCACCACCACCCCTACCACCTAGAGGGGGACCGTTTTCCCCATCAGGGGGAGTTCTTGCTTCTCTTCTGGGAGTTCCAAGGAATTTGACAATCAGGATTAGGGGGACAGTTCAGGGGAAAGGAGTTTCAGTTCGGGGAGAAAGTGGGGTCACCCACAACTTTATTGGTTCCTAGATGGTGGAGCGTAGGGGAATCCACATAGATACATTTGAGGGGTTCTTATTGGTGCCAGGAGACCGAACCATGTAGTGCACGAAGTACACTCCCGGGTTGATTGTGGTGATGGGGAACTACTCGGTTACTGATCACTTTTTTTTAGTGTCCCAGAGACCAACGTGGTGTTGGGTGTCTAGTGGTTATACTCATTGGGGAGGGTCACCACTGACTGGAAAAAGTTATATATGGAGTTTATGGGGCCATATGGGAAGCTAGTATTTTTTAGGGGTATGAACTCTTACCCACCTCAGACAGTTTCAACACACCGGATGGAGGTAGATCTATGACATGGGGACATAGAGTGGGCGGTCGAGCTGAGGATTTTGGAGACAGGGGCCCAACCATGGCCAATGCACATACATGCCCTATTAGAGAGGCATTGGGGGATTTTTTGGGATATCCCTCTAGGCAGGCCACCAAGCCGAGGGTTCGAACACACTATTGAGTTGGAGGAGGGAGTGCATGCAGTTATCACAACCCCATATAGGCATCCCAAAGCCTATCGATATGAGATTGATAGGGCCATTCAGGAGCTACTAAGATTGGAGCACATTAGGCCTAGTTGGAGTCCCTTCGCTTCTTCCATGGTGTTGGTGAAGAAGAAGGATGGGACACTCCACATGTGCATTGACTAAAGGGCACTCAATAAGAAGACATTGAAGAAAAGGTACCCTATTTTGTGCATTTATGATTTTATGGACGAGCTTAGAGTTGCGAAATACTTCTCTAAGAGAGATCTGTGCTAGGGGTACCACCAGATCTAGGTGAGGGATCACGACATCCCCAAGATTTCCTTTTGCTGCCACTACGAACATTTTTAGTTCTTGGTGATGCCCTTTGGGCTAACAAATGCTTTGGCTATATTCAGTCTTGTATGAACAACATATTTCTTGGGCAGTTGTGACACTTTGTCCTTGTCTTCTTTGACGACATACTCATCTATAGCCGGATGTGGGAGGAGCACCTTCAACATTTGGAAGTTGTACTTCTCATACTAGAGGAGCAACAATTGTATGCGAATATGTCCAAATGTGAGTTTGGATTGACATAGATGTTGTACCTTGGGCATGTGATTGGCCCAGAGGAGGGAGTGAAGGTACACTAGGAGAAGATCAGTGCCATTTTGGATTAGCCAACACCCAGGAATGTGACTGAGCTAAGGTAGTTCCTGGGAATTTGTATGTACTACAAGAGATTCGTGAGAGGATTCTCAAAGCTTGTAGCACACCTCACAGACTTGAGGAAGAAGTGGGCTTTTGAGTTGACACATGTAACACATGAGGCGTTTCAGTGCAACAAGGTCATGAGTAGTTGTTCTATTTTTGATTTCCCTAATTTCACTCAATTGTTTGTATTGGAGTGTGATGCTTTATGTGAGGGGGTTGGGGCCATGTTGACGCAGGGAGGCCACCCCATAGCCTTTGAGAGTAGAAAGTTGCTACCCCATGAGCGACTTCATTTATGACAATGAGATGTTGGCCGTGTTGCAAGACTTGGCCAAATTTAGACAGTACTTGGTGGGGAACCAGTTCAAGGTGAATACTGATCACAAGAATCATCGATTCTTCCTAGAGAAACATACATTGCAGGAGAGGCAGCATAAGTGGGTGAGTAAGCTCCAGGCTTACAAATTTGAGATCGAGTACGTAAAGGGAAAGCACAACATAGTGGCAGATGCACTTTCCGAAGGCCCGCAATACTCTCTCTGATGGACGTTGCACATGATTGGAAGGCCCAATTCTTGGTTGAGTATTACAAGGAAAAACATGCCTATGAGATACTAGATGACACACATGTGGATGATAGATTTCGGGTGATGGATGATGTGATCTACTACAAAGACTGAATATACTTAGTGTCGGGATCCCAAGTCAGAGAGAAGGTTATGCAGGCAGCTCACGACTCCCCTCTTGTAGGACATCCAGGTTTTCTCAAGACTTACTGTACCATCCATGAGCGTTTCTCTTGGCATGGGATCAAAGGGGACGAGCTGAGGCACGTACAAGGGTTCATAACCTGTCATAGGAACAAGCTGGAGTTGTCACACTCGACTAGACTATTATAGTATCTTCCCATTCCAAAGAGGAAGTGGGAGAGTGTGTCCATGGACTTCATCATGGGACTTCCTACGCTATAGGGGAGAGATTGCATCTACGTGGTGGTAGATCACTTGACTAAATTTTCCCATTTGTTTGCGATCCCATCGGGATATTAAGCCTCACAGGTGGTCGAGTTCTTCTTTCGAGAGGTGTTTCAATTGCATGGGCTCCCAAAGAACATAGTCAATGACAGGGATAGTACATTCATGGGGGCCTTCTAGTAGGATTTGTTCTGGCTAGTGGGAACCAAGCTGATACCCAACACTAACTATCATGCACAGACGGATGGGAAGACTGAGATAGTGAACAAATGGCTGGAGAGTTACCTGCACAATTATGGCACGGGACAAAAAAGGGCATGCGTGAAGTGGCTACACCTTGGAGAGTTCTGCTACAAGCCTACAACACTACTTACCACATGTCGATTGGTATGTCTCCCTTTCAAACACTTTATGGTTATGATGCACTTTCTTTTTCTGACATGATATTTGGAGATAGCAGGGCCTCGAGGCAAAGGATTGGGTCCAAGAGACCCAGGATATTCTTAAGGTTCTTAAGGATAACTTGCAGGTATCACAAAATAAACAAAAGATGTATGCCGATAAGCATAGGGTGGAGAGATAGTTCGAGGTAGGGGACATGGTCTACCTATGTTTGTAGCCTTACCGACAATCTTCACTCCAGCAAAAAGGGGTGGAGAAGCTCAAGAAACACTTCTATGGGCCGTACAGGGTGACCGGGAGAGTTGGAGAGGTAGCTTACGAGCTGGTGTTACCCCCGAAGAGCAGAGTTTACAACATATTTCATGTCTCTTTCCGAAAAAAGGCGTTGGGGAAGTAGGTTATGACAGTCAATGAGTTTCCTCTATTGGATGAAAAGGGACACTTGATATTGACACCCGAGACCATATTGGAGACTAGGGAGAGGAATCTAAGAAACATGGTCATCTGGGAGCACTTGGTCAAGTGGAAATACTTGCCAGTTGAGGATGCCACGTGGGAAAATGAGCAGAGTTTGTAGTGCCAAATTTTACAGTTGCTTGGGGATAAGCAACATTTGGGAGGGGAGAACCGTAATGTCCCTTCCTAAATAATTTTGTCAATAGCACCACAAAGTTTCCATTTTGCTAATTTTGGGGGCCTAAGATAATTTTGGAGAGGAAACATAGGACAAGGGGGTCGAAATGTTTGCCTTAGTGGAATGTGGGGGCCACTTCCCCAACTAATATGCACTCCTTGAGGAGAGAGAAATCGTATGGCCAAGGGAAGGGGTTTGAATTTCCTAGTGAGTGGCCCACATGGAGGAAATGAACAAGAAATTATAGATATGAGAGAGGAAGCAACATTTGAGGCCTTTTGATACTCTGACAATTGAAGTGTTACTTTAATTGTTTAGCAAAGTTACATAGTGTTGTTCAATACAAGAGTTTCCCAAGGAGGAAGCTCAACCTTTCTTTGGTGGACTCTGAGTACCACCCTAGGAAGGATTCTTCATCAGTTTCAGGAGTTGGAGAGAGGGTCATGCATATGGTACGGTTTCTGGGCCAACTGAGACGCAGTTCAGGAGGAACAACTAGATTTGGTAGTTGTAGCATTGTCGAAGTAATTTTTGGCCAATTTTAGGAAAAAGGAGGAAGATTTTCAAGGGTAGAATTTGACATAAAACATCAAACTGATTTTTCGGAGGAGAGACTATGTCATCCTACCATAGTTGAAGACCAAAAATCACTCTTCAAGCATAGTTGAAGACCAACACTTGAAGAGTTGTTTTGTTGAAGAAATCACCCTTGGAGTATAGTTGAAGACCAACACTTAAAGACTTGTTTTGTTGGAGCATTCGAGCATAGTTGAAGATCAACACTTGAAGACATGTTTTGTTGGTGCAACCATAAACTTTTTGCTGAAGCATACATGAAGTTTTTGTAGAGGTATATTTGAGAGAACTTTGTAGACCTATCTTGGATACATTTTTTAGAAGTATTTAAAGTTTTTTATGGAGGCTTGAATCAATATTGAAGTCACCTTAAGGGATTGAAGCAAACTGAGAGGGTTGGTTCCCTAGACGATTGGAGTTTTCATACAAGGTTGGAACTTGGATTTGTAGTTGAATATTAGAGTCATCATTCAGGGTTGAAGCCTTGAAGGAGTTAAAGACTTTGTTATACAAGTTGGAGCTTGGGATTTTAGAGTCCTCAAATTCATTAATAAAATTATTGTCTTGTTGCACATCTTGTGTTTTGGTTTAACTGATGATTTTAACTGGCATAATATAACAATTGTAAAGAAATATTGATTCAACCCCCATCTCAATATTTCCAACACTAGCACACCTTACTTTTTTCACCTTGCACTATTTTTATTGACATGCTAGAAGGAACTTTCACAATGCAATGTTATTGTTGGTAATCTGGTTGTTTATGCTAGAAGGAAATCTAACATGTGTTAGATTTCCTCCACCTTGGAATGTTCTTACTAGCAATGCACTTGTGTTTGTGTTAAAACGAAATATAACATGCACTATATTTCTTTTGACATGCAATGTTGTTGTTGGTAGTATGCTTGTATTTGTCCTACATGTAAAGCTAACACTCGTTAAATTTATTTCACCTTGCAATTTTGTTATTGAAAATATGCTTGTGTTTGGGCTACAAACTATGCTAGATTTCTTTTACTCTGCAATATTGTTGTTGTCTTTTTGGATGTTTATGATAGAAGGAGATCTAGCACGTGTTAGATTTCCTTCACCTTGGAAATGTGCTTGTCTTTAGGATAGAAGTTGTGCTAGATTTATTTTGCTCCACAATATTGTTGTTATCAATTTGTTTGTTTATTATAGAAGGAAATCTAGCACGCATTAGATTTCCTTCACCTTGGCAATGTGCTTGTGTTTGTGTTAGAAGGAAATATAACATGCGCTAGGTTTCTTTTGGCATGAAATTTTTTTGTTGGTAGTATGCTTGTATTTGTGCTACATGTAAAGCTAACATGCATTACATTTCTTTTACCTTGCGATGTTGTTATTGGAAATGTGTTTTTTTTTGTGATAGAAGTTGTTCTAGATATCTTTTTCCATGCAATGTTGCTGGCAATATGCTTTTGTTTACGCTGGAAGCAAATCTAACACGCTAGATTTCGTTCACCCTTATAATGTTGTTGTGTGCTTGTGTTTGTGCTATGCATAACTCTAACACGCGCTAGAATTATTTTTCTCTGCAATATTATTGCGAGTCTATTTGGTTGTTTATGATAGAAGGAAATCTAACATGTGTTAGATTTCCTTATTGGAAATGTGCTTGTGTTTGAGCTAGAAGTTGTGCTAGATTTCTTTTGCTCTACAATATTTTTGTTATCAATTTGGTTGTTTATTATAGAAGGAAATCTAGCACGTGTTAGATTTCCTTCACCTTGGCAATGTGCTTGCGTTTGCATTAGAAGGAAATATAGCATGCGCTAGGTTTCTTTTGGCATGAAATGTTGTTGTTGATAGTATGCTTGTATTTGTGCTACATGTAAAGCTAACATGCATTAAATTTATTTTACCTTGCGATGTTGTTATTGGAAATGTGCTTCTATTTGTGATAGAAGTTGTTCTAGATATCTTTTTCCATGGAATGTTGTCGTTGGAAATATGCTTTTGTTTATGCTGGAAGAAAATCTAGCATTCTAGATTTCTTTCACCCTAAAATGTTGTTGTGTGCTTGTGTTTTTGCTATGTGTAAAACTAGCACATGTTAGCTTTTCTTCACCTTGCAATGTTATTATTGGCAACATGCTTCAATTTTGGCTTGAATGAAATCTATCATGCACTACATTTCTTTTTCATTGCAATGTGGTTTTTGACAATATGCTTTTGCTTGTACTAGAAGTAAATCTACCATGTGCTTGATTTCTTTTATCTTGAAATATTTTAATGTGTTTGTGTTTGTGCTAGAAGGAAATCTAGCATACATTAGATATATTTCACCCTTCTATGAGTCTATTGACAATGTGGTTGTATATGCGTTAGAAGGAAATCTAGTGTGCACTAGATTTCTTTAGCATTGCAATGTTGTTGTTGGAAATTCAATTGTTTGTGCTAGAAGGAAATCTAGTATGCAACATATTTCCTTCACCACAATGACGTTATTGGCAATGTGCTTGTGATTGTGCTAAAAGGAAATCTAGCATGTGCTAGATTTCTTTTGCCCTAGAATGTTGTTGGTAATATGTTTGTGTTCATGCTATAACAAAATCTGGCATGCGCTAGATTCTTAACCCCTACAATGTTATTTGTTTGTGTTTGCGCTAGAAGGAAATCTACCACACACCATATTTATTTTCTCTTGCATAAGGTGTTTTTGACAATATGCTTGTTTGTGCTAGAAGAAAATATAATATGCGGTATGTTTATCTCACCCTACAATATTGTTATGTGCTTGTGTTTGCAAGAGAAGGAAATCTAGCATGTGTTAGATTTCATTCAACTTGCAATGTTGTTATTGGTGACATGTTTGTGTTTGAGATATAAGTACAAATAACATGTTAGATCTAATTCCCCTTGTAATATTGTGACTGGAAATATTCTTATGTTTGTAATAGAAGAAAATCTAGCATGATATAGATTACTTTTACCCTACAATATTGATGTTGCCAATATTTTTGTGTATGGTGGGAGGAATTCTCGCATGCAATAATTTTTTTTTGCAATGCAATATTCATGTTAGCAACGTGCTTCTGTTTGTACTAGAATAGAAATCTAGTATGCAATAGATTTGTTTCACAATGCAATATTGTTGTTGGCAATGTGCTTTGCATTTCTTTTGCAATGCAATATTGTTGGAAATATACTTGTGTTTGTGCTAGAAGGAATTCTATCATGCATTGGATTTCGTTTGCCCTACAATGTTATTGTTGGCAATGTGCTAGAAGCAAATCAAGCATAGATTAGATATCTTCCACCTTGCAATGTTGTTTCTGGCAATGTGATTGTGTTTGTGCTAGAAGAAACTCTAGAATGTGTAATATTTCTTTTACTTTGCAATGTTTTTGTGAGTAACATGCTTCTATTTATGGTAGAAGGAGATTTAGGATGTGGTGGATTTAGAAATATGCTTGTGTTTGTGCTAGAAGGAAATCTGGCATGTGCTAGATTTATTTAACCATGTAATGTTGCTTCTAGCAATATACTTATGTTTGTAGTAGAAGGAATGATATTGATTGTTAGCTTTCATTTTAGGTTCATTGTTGTTGTTCGAAATGGGCTTCTACTTATGATAGAATGAAAGCTAGCACACATTATATTTCCTTCATAATGTAATGTTGTTATTAGAAATATGTTTGTTGTTATGCTAGAAGGAAGGTTATAATGTGTTAAATTTTCTTCATCTTGCAATGTTATTATTGAAAATGTGTTTTTGTTTGTGATAGAAGTAAATTTTGCATCCGTTAGATTTTTTTCGCAATGCAACATTATTGTTGAAAATGTGCTTGTATTTGTGTTAGAAGGAATTATAAAATGCACTAGATTTATTTTTTCTTGTTCCAAAAGGAAAACTATCAAGGTTTCATCCTCACCAAGGTTAGTGCTCTGATATGGTTCTTGGCAATGCATTTGTGATTATGCAAGAAGGATACCTAGTGATTACTAGCTTTCTTTTAGACACCACTACACTTATGAAACCAATGCTCTAGGGGTGACATTGTCTCAATAATCACAATGGTTAGAGTTATAGATTTTGATGTGCCCTTTTATTGAATTTGGAAAAATTTATGGAGATCAATGATAGTGCAAAATAATTGTATATAGATATATGTTGTTGTTGGCACTACATTTTTGCTTGAGTTGGAAGGAAAGATAATGGTATAGCTTTCCTTTTGGCATACACACAATAATCCAATCATAATTATTTGATCCATGGAGAATAATGTGATATTTGTATAATTTTGAAGTTTATGAATAAATGTATTATTGAAGTATACTATATTTTTCTTCCAATGCACATGTATGCAACTTTAAAGTATCAAGCACAATTTTTTAACATGTATTGTTTTTATCTCTATTTTGTTGTATAGTTATGAACTTCCAAAAACATAAGAAAGGGTCAATGCATGTTATGTTGCAATTTTGATAATTGATGTCACTCAACCACATTTGATTGAGGAGTATGTTGATGAAGGGGACATGCATCCATGGAAGATCATGGATTTGAGGCACAACATAGGTAAATCAAAATATTGAAGCATGTGTTCAAATATTATTGACAGTATAATACTTTTTTTTTTGAGTAAATACTAACATTATTTACATTCATTTATAGGTGCAATTGTTGCTTATACATTTTTTATTGGAGACAAGGTAGATCTTCTACAACATGGAGTGAAGGTGGGTAAGGGATCCATATTCAAGACATAGCTTGGGCATAAAGTGCATGGAAACATGTTAAATAAAGGATGCATAGTGGTTAAAATTGAGACATCTTATGTGGCATCAATCTTTGAATTTCTTAGATTTTCCAGTGGACCATGTTTTGGTTCTTCAACTTCTACAAATTTCTTATGATCATTATTCATACACATGCATTAAGACTACAAGTGTCATTTGTGAAGTTAAATAGGAACTTGGTGGTTTGATATGAGTTGATATTTTTCATTCTATGATACTATCTACATCTCTAATTGCATGGTCTTCATATACGTTTTTTTTGTAATTGACATGTAAAGTACTTTTTGGTAATAGGCAATAGATGGTGGGGAACAATGTTTCGTTACGTACAATATGACTACCATACTATTTAAATTATTGCATCTATATTACTTTTTTGAAAGTTGTGTGTTTTTGCAAAAAATATAAAATCACACTTTACATGGTTCAACCTTTTAATTACAATTTCTGATTTAATTGTTGTTATAGAATTGGTACAAGCTAGAATGGAAAATATAATTTTGGAAAGAAAGGAACTATGTTGATCTCCTTATTAATGCACAAGTCATTGGGATAGGAATGGTCAAATCTATAGAGTCTAGAACTTTATTATGCTGGAGAAAGGGTTAATGCATGTTATGTTGCAATTTTGATAATTGATGTCACTCAACCACATTTGATTGAGGACAATGTTGATGAAGGGGACATACATCCATGGAAGATCATGGATTTGAGGCACAACATAATTAAATAATAATATTTAAGCATGTGTTCAAATATTATTGATAGTATAATACTTTTTTTGAGTACATACTAACCTTATTTACATTCGTTTATAGGTGCAAATGTTTCTTCTATATTTTATATTGGAGACAAGGTATATCTTCTACAACATGGAGTGAAGGTGGGTGAGGGTTCCATTTTCTATACATAGCTTGGGAATAAAGTGCATGGAAAGATGGTAAAGAAAGGATGCATAGTGGTTAAAATTGAGAAGGTGTTAAAACATGATGCTGCTCTACCACATACTCAACAAGATTTGACCATACATTAGGGGGTGCATTGGAATCTTATGAGATTTGCCCAGAATCAGATTTGCAACCACACTTTCATGATCATGCCATAAATATTCCCCAATATAGGGTTATATTCATATCTAAAAAGGTTTCTCTTACACATGAATGCATGGTAACAAGCATGTGCATTTCCAAAGGAATGTTAGTTAATGTCCGCGAGGATGACATTGTTGAAGGTGAAACACTAGGTGAAATGAAATTTGGCGTTTTTTTGGAAGTGATAGATGGAAATTGTGAAATATGCAGAATTCAAGATAATTCTATACATTGTTTGGTTAGATGGCCAATAAATAAGTTGGTGGAAAGAAAAGGTGTGATATTAAGGGTTAAGGAAAAGTTCAAGGAGCCACCCAAGGAAATGGTGATATGGGATGTTATAGAGGACACAAATCCCTTAAAAAAATGTGATGGGTATCTTTGTAATGAAAAAGATAGAAACTCAATTGATATGCATATAACAAGGCCATATAAAAGGATTAAACGAGCTATGGCTACAACAAAAATTGAAAAATGTCAAACAAAAATAGATGAAGAGAAAGAAATTTGACTTTTGGCCGCAGATGTATGTTGTAGAAAATATTGTCTTCAACATGTGGATAGGAAGGCCATTGCAGGTGCTAGAAGGGGTATGAGACAAATAAATAAAAATTCTATTAGGGAATTTGTCTTGAATTCACTCATGTCAAACATAGTCATGTCAAGGAGCCATGGCCATGGCCTAACACCTATAGCTAGAAATGTAAAGGACATGAGATTTAACGAGAATATTATTTGTAAGAAAGTATGGTATAATATACATAAGATTCCTCAAAGAACATTCTATAAGTACTAGCATTATTTCTAACCTGGATAGATCAAATCTATTCATGGGAACACCAACACATGCAAAGCACGAGCACACATTGTGGCAACCATAGAAATATTGCAAAAAATTGTAATCGATAATTCAGGTTTTTCACCAAACCAAACACGTCAAGTTGAAGAAGATGGAACATATGCTCCTTTAAGATTTCTTCTTTCGACTTACACAAAAAATTCTTTGTTAAAATATATCAATCAGGCTCTTCAAAAGCTCAATTATCCATCAATATCACAATCGACAATGAGCAAGATCTGGAATACTAAGTTTCGAGATGTGGAATTTTCAAACAACACTAACTTCAATAAATGCAGTGAATGTATTGTGTTGAAAGAACATATGAAGCCAATGACTATAAAAGAGTTGGAAGAAAATGCACGAAGTAGGTTGAAAAAAAATAACAATATTGTTATGTGTGGAAGATATTGCTACTACGCCCACAGAATTATGTCAGAGAGGTTTCCAAAGGAGTATTTGAGCATTATCCATGATAAAATGGATAGAACAAAGACTTCAATCCCAAGGCTATGTGTCAAATAAAAATCTATTTTAGGAAAAAAATTAGGTTTTTCATTGACAGGTATGCTAACACATGGGCATAGGACGAGGTTTTGGTAATTTCTCCCTACCATTTGTACATATGGAATCACAATTTACTATTACATCCCTTGAAAATTGCTTAAGGGACCTTGAAGACCCACAAATTGATATGTATGGTGATCTAATTTATGAGAGTGGAAGTTCAAGAAACCCACTTACAAATGCATTACTTGACACCTCTATTTACTCAAAATGTCAAGTGTACAAGGATGATTTTATATCTCATGGAAGATCAAAGAGTCAAAATGTTTATTTTAAACCTCTTCCTCCACATTTTTTGTTAAAATTGGACAATGCAGCAAGTGATAATAAGAATCGCTATCTTTTCATGTTTCTATTAAATTCACTTGGCATCTTCATCACTATTGAGGTTGTATTATTGCCTGTGGGGAACACCTATGAAGACATAGATGGAACCTACAGAAGAATGCCTTACAACCTAAAAGGTAAAGTTATATATTCTTTACCTGAAATCATGGATACATATTGCATAATTGAAGAAAATCGAGTGTTTCCACCTACACTTATTGACAAGGTTTATGACTTCAAAAGTTTCCTTAATGGATACATCAAGGAGGTAAAAAATTCACTAGTTGGACATCTTAATGTTCAATACTTCCAATTTCTTGTACTCAATGATATTCTAGTACTAAGGTACAAAGAATCCATTAGAGATATTGAGTGGTCAGAATCAATTGAGTTACGGAATATAGATGATGAAGGTCGACCTATAATTCCCATAGGAAATCCATATTTCTTAGCTTCCAAAAATAATGATGCCTATTTAAAAAACTAAAGGAAGGGATAACATCATACATAAAAATGTGGAAAGACACTATCGGGAATGAGGATTCACCAATTGTTACAAAGGAATGGAAAAATAAAGTAGTGTATTGGGAAAGAGTTCTTGATACATTAGATGGAATCTATAATGATCATAGAATAATAGATGGAAGTGATTCATCTTCTAAGGATTTCTGGCCCAAGACAAGGCACATTGTTGATGTTGATTGTAATGAACTCCATGTAATCTCAAGAATTATGGATGGAGATTTTGATAATGTAATAGATGAACCAGTATATGTTCGACCCAAATGCAACAAGCCAAAGCCAACATTCAATGCAATGATTGATGTTGAGAAAGGAAAGATGCTACTAGTTAGATCAAGAAATGAGGATGCAGGAGAGATGATTTGGATGGAAAATCCATCTGAAATATCTTTAGGGATAATGAAAGTGAAAATATTCATGTAAAAGTTGATTGGCAGAAGCCTATTTCAGGGAAATACAATGGAAATTTTTTAGAGAAATATTGGATACCAAATCCTGATGATACAAAACTTGGCTCTATTCCAATTAATACCATAGTGTGGGCATGGATACCAAAGAAAGAACATTGCAAGAAGACCAAGATAAATAAAATGGTGTAGAAGTTGTTATTGACCTACTTGGCAAATATCTTAAGATTAGGTTTATATGATTCATGAATGCAATTTTTTTTTTTGAAGGATCTATTAATATACATTCAGACACACTTTTCAATATTTGTTGTATATCAAATATTCTCTTCATATTATTTTTGGAGAAGTTTTATATTATTTATTATTTCAATGCAATCACGTGGTGATACAAATGACATGACATTGCCATAAAATATTTAATTTTTCAAATATTTGTTTGACCAACATGACTTATCACCATATCAAATATGCATAATCAAATTCAATAATGCACTTAAAAACAACATCTTCTAAACTTGGTCTATTACAACAATAGTGGAGTAGCTAATTAGTATTCTATTTAATATAAACGATTTAAACACTTAATGAAAAAATGTTAGACACTTGTAATAATGTTTGAAGTGAGTTTTCCTTAATATTCCTTGTTATAATTGATATAAATGAAATTTTTTGTTTTGTTGGACTCTAATTTATAAAAAAATGATTTTGATCATTGAACAACACAACTTGACTTATAAAATATTTCCTCTTATAGATTTTGAAGTGATGCCAACATTGTACTAGTATATAAATTTGTATTCAACATAGGAAAAGTAGTTAGTGCTAATTTAAAATGGTCAGTAATAGTCAGAAACACAATAATAATATATTGTTAAATAACTTTATACTAGGTAAGATTTTTTTACAAAATCTATTATTCACGAGTCAAATTTAATACATAAATATAAATATTCATGACAATAGAAATAATGTAATGAATATAAGTTTTAGATGAATTCCAATATGTTCTTTTCAATTTAATATCCTTAAACACTCCAGGAATAAAAACTAAACATTTGTAATAAACTATTTAGTCAATTTTCTCTCTTTCCTCTTTTATTTGAAAATAATCAAATTGTATTACTTTGTTACTATTCTAATTCATGATTGATTTTGATAATTAAAATGATTAGTAATTGAGCCGAGAGGCTAGGCTCATTATATAGCTTAGTATGAGGGGATATTTAAGTTTTTCTGTTAGATGCCATTTTAAATTAAAAAAAAAAAAAAAAATATGTTATAAATAGAAAAATAATATGGGCTATAATTAAAGAAAAAATGAATATGTTGTACAATAATTAGAAGTAAAAAAAAATGTGTGAATTAGATGTTTAAATATTTTAATTTTCAAAAATATTTTAGCGAGAGATTCAAATAAGCTATTTGAAGATCTATATATATATATAATTTTTGTTTGGTCATATATAATTTGATCCCTCTAGGCTAATGTTAAATATATATTTAAGATGTATCTATGCTGGTATATATTGGACACATTACTATGATAATTTGTCTTTAAATAACTTTATACTTAATATATATCTTTCATATTAATCTATTATTCATTAAGTATGTCTCAATTAACTTAGTTTTTAACACAAAAGTACAAATAATAAATAATAAATAAATTATACTACTATCATTCAACATTTAATTTGATCATAAAAAAACATTTTATCCTGTCAACACTAAAATGGTTCAAACTCCCTACAATAGTATGTAATGATGATGGTGATAATGATGATTATCATCCACTAAGACCAAATATGGTATATAAGAAGCTATAAAGATATTGCTCAAAATTCATTAGAATTTTATTGTTATGCTCAAAAAGCATTAAAAGAAGTGTTTCAAGATGATCATAATTTTGTTTAGTTAAAATATCAAGAAGGTTGGTAGCGCCACAAATATTTTGAAATTCAAATCCAATATGAGTATAAACTGGATGATCTAAGAGGGTTTTTCATCTTCAACCATATTAATAGTGTTGCAAAGGTGATAGACTTTTAAATTGTGCCAACCTTGTCTTAGTAATTATCGTAACTTAACACATACATGATGAATTTTGGTTACCAAGGCCCTATCTAGCTGGGTTTTAATATTTGAATTCAAGCTTTTGTGATACATAGTAATTTATCAGATATCTTTCAGTTGTCATCACATACATGATATTTACTATGTCAGATTATAATTAAATGGGTTAATAATAGTAACATACACAACGTTCTTTTCATAAAGTTAATAATAGTAACATACACAACATTATTTTCATAAGATAACCTTAACAAGCTTATCTTTTAGTACAAACCATAAAAAATCTTAAAAGAGATAATGTAAGGAATCCAAGATTAAGATGTGAAATATTTTCTTTTGCAATTTTTTATAAATTTATTTTATATAGTTTACCACGATAAAATTTTCACCAAAAATGGTGAATATCTACAGTAAAATTAGTAAACTAAGTGATTTTATAATTCCACATTTTGAAAAAACTTAATCTAGTTAAAATTTCTAAATTCTAGATCGACAGAAAACTTCCAAATGTAATGAAATATGTGTTATATTATTAAGAATAAGCATAAATCCATATTAACTAAGGATCTATCAAGCCATGAGAGGAATATTCTGATATATGATCCATCTAAGTGAAGATGGATCTTAGTTAAAACATTTAATGTAGTCCTATTATTTTACATTTTGTCCATTTTTAGTGTATATTTTGGTGTGTGGTTGTGAGTGCCTATATAATCAGTATAGATCCACCTCAATCACATATTTAGAAAAATCCCAAAGAGATCGAATCTCTTTAGGTGCAAACCTTTTTTTAGGTGTTACACCCTAAAAGAGTTTTGCACCTCAGAAAATTTGATCCCTCCTAGTGCCTTTTAGATCCATGATTGAGGTGAATCTATACTGATTATAAAAAATCTATCATATATTTATTTATTGGACTATATATAAGGAGATCACGATTCTTTAATATCAAAATAGTAAACATAAATATCATATATTAATTTATTGGACTATATATATGAAGATCACCATTCTTTAATATCAAAATAAATAAATATAAACTTGAAATTGAATAGATCATGCACCAACTTCCTTAGTAGAGTAAATTAGAATGAGAAAATCCTTGAAAGAGCTTGTAGAGCCAAATGAATGATATCTCCACTTTTGTGGACCAATCATGAACATAGGGTGAATAGGAAATCATTTTATTTCTCTAGATCATCTAACCAATGATGAAACTCCTTGAAATCAATTTCCTTTGCTAGCATGGCTTAGGCCACAGACTTATTTATACAGTGTTTAATCCCATGATATAGAAATATTAAATATGTCATGTTCCATCAATACCCAAATCATATATTTATAATATAAAAGTATTAAGTATTTCATGTTCCGCCAATACCCTAATAATATATGTATTTATCTAAGTTATTAATGTTCCATCTCACCTTCTAACCCCACAACTCTGGATGATATTACTGTCCTATTCTATAAAATTAAAACAAAAAGAGATGTAGGCTTAAAAAAATAATTATAGGAAAGAAAAGTGGCTTTATAAATTTTAATTGCACATTTAACATCTAATCATTATAAAAACAGGAGGGGCTACGGGGCAACAATTCCCTGCCACTAGTCTCTCAATGCTTTAAGCGAGGGAGACTCAAGATTATGGTCAGAAGAATATAAGCCATCACATATTTATGAAGCATAGAGAAACAGGAAACCAGCTAAAACAAAGTCCAAAGTTATTAGACATTCCAAAGAGAAAATAGTCACTGAGGATTCCAATCAATACTCTCTGTTATTAGACATTGAAAAGAGAAAATATATGGTAAAGAATGATAAGTAAAGCGAACATCATGTCTTTACTAGAACCTAAAACAAAGTCCAAAGTTGAGCTGCAAACCTTGCTCCATCTTTTTGTGACTAGTACTACGCTGAGAGACATCATTTTTGGTTTAAGATGGCTAAAAAGTCCCATAAACGTCATTAACTAATTAGGTTTACTATAGTCTCCAGGTGGACTTTCCATCACTAAGTAATTCATGGAGAGTGAAATACATGTAAAAGAGATGGCACGAGAGCTATAAAAATCATAGGAGGAAATGAGATCTTCAAATGGCGCTCACTGTGCCAGGTTTGAAAACATAAAAGCCGGTGTAAATACAACAAATATGACTTGTTTAGTGGCACAGACACAAAATTATGTGATCATGCCAGTAAAACTTTTGAAAGGCCTCTAATGTCGTCTTGAGTAAATAAAATGTGTGGTCTTGAATGAATTAAATTATTTGCGGAGTATCTTCCTCTCTTTATTTATGTTTTTTTCACAATCTATTATACCAACAAGAACAGAAAAGAGGTCTTTAAAATCTAAGCAAAAAACAAAATATTAGTTCAAGGTGACATTGTCATTCAAACAACATTAAATATGCAATGCCATTTACAATTAACAACTCCTAAGGCATGGTGAAATCTTAAGTTTATTTATTAAAAAATAAAAGCTAGTCATTAAAATATTAATGGAGAAGGTCAAACTTTACAAAATATACAACCTTTTATGAAGAGCTACACTATATAGTTGGTCATAGTTCCCATTTTAGAGGATATAATCCCAATTTTATGAATCCAATATAAATGTTGGATGTCTCAAAGTTTATGATCCCTTGCCTTATTTTAACTTCTTTTAGATTCATCAATTATCACATCTGCATATTGAGTTGACAAAACAACTCCGAGAACACTTATCAAAAGAATCTTCACCACTGGCATGGATGCCATAGTTAGAAGGTCCTAGAATGTGATCTTGTCTTCTTGTTTCCTTCCCCTCATGTTTTTAATGAATACTTTAGTCGTACTTTGAATCAATGCCTCTTTATGCCTTGATTCACTTGCTATAACCCCATAGCCATTGCAAGTGTACTAAATATTTGGTGATGCCCTTGACTAAGACGGTGTATGAAATCAAATAGAATAGAAGGACAATGCCTGAAAATAGATAGATAGTATGTTATCTTATTCTAAGCCCAACATGAGGTATCAAAGCTAAAGCTAAGCAACTGACTTTCTCATCAAATAGAGGAATAAAGAAACAAAAATATGAGTCCTTATAATCTAGAAGGAACAACAACTATAAAAAATGGCATAAATTAATTCCATATGACCCTTCACTTCCACGAAGCCAAAAAATTATGAAATTTACATCAAGGCCTAACATTTGCAGAATTCTACTTTAAACACCGCTTCTTGTAGGTTGCATCCTTGTATCAAAGTTAAAATACAAAGAGAGCATATTGGAGCCGAAGAAGAGTTCATGTTTATAACCTATTCTCCTCGGACGAAATTCCTCTGCACCCAACAGGTCGAGATCAGGTTTTTAATCAATGTTGAAACCTAGAGAACCTAGTTATATGATTATAGAATCTTTTTTTTCTTCTGAGTTTCGGCAACCTATTTATTAGTTCCTTGAATAACTACAAAGAGAATTGTAGAGGATTTAAAGAGTAATGATACTCACCTCCGATTACCAGCCCAAGGGTAAGACTGAAGAGTAAAGAGACTCACACATCTATAATGAGAATATTAGGACAGATCCAACATAAAAGAAGACAATCAGTATTATTTATCCCAGGTTGAATCAAATGCAGAGTTTGTCGAACACAAAGAATATTAGAAGACAACTTATAGGTCCATTGAAAACACTATCCTTGTAGATTGTAGGATTATCTACTTTCCCTTAGTGGAAAATATATGTACCAATACATGGATTAAGAGCCAAGTGTCGAAAACCTCTTCAGTCTTTGAATGCTAAGTATAGTCCCGAATTTGTCTTTTTAGTGGCCAAAACCTAAAGGACCTTTGGAAGACTTTCAGAAGCCATGAGCTCATGACTGTGAACTATAACTTAATTTCAGAAAGAACTAATACCATGATATCAACTTTTCGATATTTTACTTGAATTATAGCATGAGATATGTCACTATCCAATATATAATGATTATCTCTACCTTTAATTTGATGTAAAAATCTAGACAATCAGTTTTGTGCCCAAAAAGAAAGCAGGCACAGACTGTCAATTACCTTGAAAAATCCCCATCCCTTGAAACGCTTAAAAAAACGTCTCCAACATTGATAAGCTCACAGGGTCCAAAATTATTTGCAAAGTTGTATACTATCCCACAGTGAATTCCAACATACAAAAAACTTTCTTGTTCCTCTCTGAAAAAATAGAATCCGAAAAAAATTCAAAAGGCCAAAAAAAACATAAAAACAAACAAAAATTCGAAGCAAAAAATAATCGACTATGAAACAAACCTGCAACAGGGCAGTGATTGATTATGCATACACTAGATCTCTACATATATCCAAATCATACCGAGAGTGAAAGCAGAGAACTTCTGAAGGAAACATACAAACATATTCTTACACAAAAGCCTAGTCAACTATCTGTGCAGTTAGAAATGGAAAAAGTGTGGTTCCTGTACCAGTATAATATGATTGTATTTCCACCTTCCTCTATACTGAATCCCACATGTAAATGATGAAAATATATTTTTCATTAATCATTATCAATGAACAAGCAACCAATAAATTATCCATATGGAAAATGTAAAAATAGACAGGATATGACCTAATGGACATCTCCCATAAAATGATAGAGAAATATTGAAGCTTTTGTTAAGTTATCTGCAAGTTATACAAATGGGTATTATCTTCTACTGTTATTTGAATTAGACCACACTCAAATATAATTCACTGCAAAAGAACTTTAATATTTAAAACACATGTCACAGATAGAGAAATCATTATAAGATGGTGGAAATACAGGATAAACATACATTTTTCTCTGTCACCTCTCCTGCCATAAGTTTCAAGCTGAGAAGTGTAATTTTTTGTGGCACCTCCAAGGCACATTTCTATTTTTCCTTGGGTGTTATTGCAGTCACCTGTTTGCAAACAAACAGAAAATTTCTGAGATCTCTAATAAGGTCTTTCCTTAGATATTAATTTTATGTTGCACATCCTGTAGTTTATCATGAAGATGAGATAATTATCTTTTCATGTTATACCCATCTTACTATGGTAAGCACATGGATATATAAAAATACAAAATTGATGGGAAATCTGAGATAATTTGACTAAAGAATAAACGAAAACCAAAATAAAAGCTATTAATTATGAGACGAATTTGATCTTGGATAGAAAAATTACCTGAATAAACATAACAACACTTATTGTCTTGTGTTTCAATGAAATGTAATGGACTTCACCAGGGATAGTGGAATCCCATATGATCAGACAATGAACAAAGAGAAACAAGATCACCCTCTGCATACTTAAGGAGCAGTCTCTTCACTACCATTGATGCTTTTACACTTAGTATAGGCTGCACTTGCCCATAGAAACAATAATTTCCGTAAGTATCAAAATGCCTACATATATATGTAACTAAAACAAATATTCTCACCCAGCTAATAGTCCCTATACTCCCAGCTAAACAACCAATTTTAAATATTGACTAGGGAAACTTGGGGATGAATGGTTTATTGTCATTGCTAGTTTATAATCCTTTAAAATTAAAGATTATTCCTCATATTTTGTCGTAATTTGGCTTACAATTGTTTCCAATAAGGATAGAGAGGATACTTAATGCCTCTTTTTTTGGGTAAGGTTAAGGAGCTTTATGGTGGCCATTTACTTGGAAGGTGGGGTGAGGGTCCATGTTTCATTGTTATGGGATAGATGAATGTGGACCTTTTATCTTGTGTCCATTGATCATGTCCAATTTATTTTTTTCTCAATCTTCATTGATAAATCATAATTTTTGTCAACTTCAGAAAACGAATCACCGTATAGATTTTTCTGGAAAATGGGAAACACCAAAACAAAAAATTCGATTGCAGGTTATCCTTACCACCATGGTCAAGTAGAAAGCATCATAAATGTGGTATTAGAAAGTATTGTAACCCTGAAAATGGAATTCACCTTGAATATCTTTGTTTGAGATCAGATGCTGGTTAAAACAGTGATATAGCGATAAGACCACTAAGGAACAATGAAACAAAGCAAATAGTTATAGCATCTAGCTCTCTACAGGATTTGAAACAAAAGTGAATCCCACAAATACTAACAGGTAACCTATTAGTGATGATAACAATACGAAAGGGGAGCTCAATTAAGTTGGCTAACAATAGTGAAAATGTTGTTTCACTTCGAATGGATGGAAGTAGACATTGAATTACCACAAACTAAGACACTTTGAAAAGGTGAAATGATTTTCTAGCTTCCTCTGGCCAAATTGAAGGAATATTTTAAGTTTATTTTATATCAAGTTCAACAATTTCAAGAAAGTCTCTCTGCTAGTCTTTAATTAAAAACATTTTTAAAAACCATGAATATGTTCCTTAAAGCTTCAAAAAGGAATACAAACGAAAGTAAATCCCAATAATTCTTTATTAATACCCCATTAATGATTCAGGTGCATATCAGCAAAATACCACTATCAAGTAAATATCTAGGGTTACCTCTGGTGGTGAATAGAGGAAGGGAGGTAAAGTAGAAGAAACATCTCTATCAATCACAAAAAACAACTTGAAGGTTTGAAAATTAACGCTTTATCCCTAATACTTTTGAAAAGAATTTTGCAAACATTATTAGTATACTTATTCTCAACAATATCCTTTCCACAAAATATAACACATTAGATGGAGAAATATAAAAAAAAAATATTTATGAAGAGGCCCCCAATTGGAAAACAAATGGCCACTGATAAATGGGGAAATAATAAACATATGTACCCTAAAGAATAATACAGGACTGCGTCTCAGAAAAATGAAAATTTTAAATATTGCTTTTAAAGAAAACTATGTTAGAGGCAACAGAAAGAGGGGTCAGCATTTTTGGCCGATATATGGATCAAACGATCCTTAGCAAGATATACCTAAAATAACTACACTTCTTAATGGATCTCGTACATGGAAGAGTGTGAAGAAGGAGATTGAGAATGATCCTCAAAGGCGGTTTCTAGGAAAATCATTATGGAAAATCAACCTTCTTTTGGGAATACTTTGAATCAATTACCCAGAACAAATAAATAAGCTTCAAGCATGTTAATAACATTGTGGAAACTAAGTATAAGCTATGTGCACCAATATTGGGAAGCTCAAGAATATTGTACTTTAAATATTGAAAACCACTGTGAATAGAGATCCGTAGACTTATGGTATGAATAAATACCGACAAATACAAAATAAAAACTCTAGAAAGAAATGAAAAAGAGACAAGTACTAGTTAAAAGGGGCTTAGATTTACTGACGTGGGAAAAAAAAGGATCAAGATAATTCTGAATCAAATAGGCATATATTCTCTCTTAATGGAACATCAACAACTTAGGAAAACAAGGCATAACATGCACCAAAGGCTAGAACACCAATCTTAGTTCATAATTTCAACATTTCTATAGAAACTAGATTGAAAATAAACCCAACATCCAGCAACATATGCAGGGAATAATTCTTAGGCCCATCCTAATGTGTAATGTGTTCGAGAAGCTCAACACCCCTCCGATTTAATTCCATCCACAATGCGAGAAAAAATCTCTAGTGGAGGGATGAGCCAGTATGGAGTATGAGAAAATGAGGCACCCAACAAAGAATTATCAAATCCAGTCCCTCGATTCGATGTTCGAAGCCCCCGAGAATCATATGCTCTGCCCATTATCCTTCATTACTACCCTAATCACAGAGAGGGTAAAAACCAAATAAACAGCTTTTGCACAACTTCCAGTCCAAGAACTAGCTCTCTGGTCTCTTCAATAGAGGGTCTGTAAGTGGCCACTAGTAGACGAGAGGAACTATAGCTATCAACAACTTATTATAGCAAGAAATTCAAGTTTACCGCAAGCAAGGAAATGGATAGGTTGGCATTGACGTAGTTGGTCGATAGCTTTTCGGGAGAGAAATATAAAGCCTATGACCTATGTGTCATTCCTTGAAAAAAAATAGCTCTCACCCAGCGGTAATGGCAGACGTCCAATGAAAATGCTGGACAAATAGTGCAACCCTTTCTGAAATCACTTCGACATGAAAATGTGTGTATTAAAAAATATCACGATTTGGAGGGATTCCCATACAGAAAGAATTAAGTTTCTGTACTTTAAAATCACCAAAAAAATTCGTGCATGCATTCGAACATATCGTGATCTAAAGGGTTTCCAATACAGAAGGTATTAGATTTCTTTGACTTAAAATCACAAAAAAATATACTTGTGGTTTTCGAAAGGTTAAATAACTATAGTGTAACATTATGATGATTATTTGCAGAATGGTGTGTGTACCAACCGAAGTCTAAAGCAGAAACCTTGTCGTCGATCATGGATCTAGACGTTGTCAGCTGTCGAATGTTTTTGGTTTTATGTGAGACCAAATCTCAGATGCAAATGCTAGATAGCTAATCCGACTCGTCAGGTAGCCAACCCGACTAGAACGAGTGCTACTTGGACTTGAATTTTGGTTTCCAAGCTAAAGCATTCAGATTTGAAGCTGGGCTTTCAAGCCAAAGTAGAGCAGAGGGTTTGTTGGATAGGAAAATGATATAAACACACAATAGCACATGTATTTCACACATGAAACACATGAGTTGTGGCTTTTCAGTTAATCTTCAATTACTCTCAATCACAATGAGTACAATGAATCTAGTGAAGGGTATTTAACATAAATTGACATGCACACACTCTCACATAACTCAAATTTAAATTGACATGCACACACTCTCACTTAACTCAAATTTATCAACTCGCTCTTAACTCCCTCTCTAACTCACTCACCAAATTTATCTATCACTCAACTCAACTAACTCACTTAATTGATTGTCTAAAAATGCATGCGGGAGGTAATTACATATTTTAAAATTCCCCCTTAATTACGACTGCTAAAATAAAACATAGCTCATGACAACTCAAACATGCCTACTCATCCTTGTCTCAGCTAGGATTACAACACCCAAGTTTCTTTTGAGAAACTCAAACAAATCTACTGCTAATGGCTTTATAAATATATGAGCCAATTGATCACTAGATTTACAAGGCTTCAAGTGAACTTCTCCATTGCTCACAATTTCTTGAATAAAGTGATATCTAATATCAATATTCTTGCTCTTTTGATGAAACACACTATTCTTGGATAGTGAAATTGCTGATGTGTTGTTAGAGTATATCGTTGTTGATCCTTGTTGTTGCTCCTTGAGTCCATCTAATACTCTTCTTAACCAGACTTCTTGACATGTTGTTAAAGTTGCTGCTACATATTCTGCTTTTGTTGATGATAGTGTCACAATGGGTTGCTTCTTAGATGCCCATGCTATCACTCCTGAACAAATATGGAACACATAACCGAATGTACCCTTCCAATCATCCAAAATTCCTGCAAAATCAGTATCTCTGTATCCAATCAAATCTTTCTTTTCTATACTTGCATACATTATGCCATAATCTCTAGTTCCTGCTATGTATCTCAAAATTCTTTTTTCCAACACTCCAATGTGTGTCTCTTGGAGTCTCCATAAATGTAGAAATGAAACTCACTCTTTGCATAATATCTGGTCTTGTAGCTGTGAGATACATGAGGTTTCCAACCAATCTTTTGAATAGAGTTGGATTGACATCTTCTCCTTCATCATCCTTAGTTAACTTTGTACCTATTGCAACTGATGTAGGTATAGGTTGCAATTATCCATCCTGAATATTTTCAACAAATATCTGGCATATTTATTTTGGAAAATAAAAATTCCTTTTTCAGATGCTCAAATTGAATGCCAAGAAAATATTTCATGAGACCAAGATCTGTAATCTCAAATTCTTTCATCATGGTTGCTTTAAATTCATGTAGGTCAAGATCACCTGTAAAAATAATATCATCAACATATATGAAAACAATAAAAATTTGTCCATGCTCATTTATCTTTATGTATAAGGTAGGCTCAATGTTGCTTCTGAAAAATCCATTCTTCATCATGTAACTATCAATCCTACTATACCATGCTCTAGGTGCTTTCTTCAATCCATTGAGCGCTTTCTTCAATCTGTAAACTTTATCTTCTTTACCTTCAACTTTATAACCTGGAGGCTGCTATACATAAATTTCTTTTTCTATAATTCCATTCAAGAAGGTTGATTTGACATCCATCTGATATACTTTCCACTTGTTCTGAGTTGTTGCCACTATAACTGCTCTTACAGTATCAAATCTAGCTACTGGAGAAAATGTTTCCCCAAAGTCTATTCCTGGTTGTTGCGAGAATAATTTTTCTACAAGTCTTACTTTAAATCTGTCAATATGACATTTCTCATTCACATTTGTCGTGTACACCCACTTTACACCAATGAGGCTTTTATCATTTGGTAAATTAACCAAATCCCATGTATCATTCTTTTCAATGGAATCCATCTCTTCATCCATGACTTGCACCCAATTTTCATCTCTGATTGCTTCTTCAAATGAAGAAGGTTGAAATGCCAACAATGAAAAATTTGAACTAACATCAAAATCATCATAAATATCTTATAGAATTCTCATCTTTTTCTTACCATGACTTGATTCACTACCTGATTGGCTACTTGGATAATTCTGGTATGTTTATCTACTTGAATATCCATGTTGTTCTAAAAATCTTGGAGTCCTTGTTGGCATGCCTCTGTTTAGTGTCTGCTCTCTTGGTTCTTGCTTCTCCTTTTCTACTACATCATCCTCTTCCATCAATGGTGCTTGTGCATGAGTTGGTTTGTCTATAGTCCCATTCCATGACTCTGTTTATTTGAACACAACATCTCTACTAATGATTGTCTTCTTGGTGACAGGGTTATACAATTTGTAAGCTTTCGAGTGCTCACTATAACCAGTAAATATGCATTTTTCACTTTGATCATCTAATTTGCCTCTTATTTTCTTCGGCACCTGTGCATAGGCTACACATCCAAAGACTCTAAATTGAGATACACTGCATGACATACCTCACCATGCTTCTTCTGGTACTTTTTTCATCACACTCTTTGTAAGAGATGTGTTTATCACATAAACAACACATGCAACTGCTTGTGCCCAATATTGATTAGACAAGTGTCTTGCTTTCAACATGCTCCTTGTCATGTTCATGATTGTTCGATTCCTTCTCTCTGATACACCATTCTGCTACGGTGTGTATCTGGTTGTAAACTGTCTTATGATACCATGTTGTTTCTAGTACTCATGGAATGCTTTCGAATCATATTCTCCACCACGATATTATCTCAATACCTTGATCTGTCGATCACTTTGGTTTTCTGCTAAGGTTTTGAACTCTTTGAAATTTGCAAAAGTTTCAGACTTCTGCTTCAAAAATTAAGCGCAAGTCTTTCTGCTATAGTAATCAATAAAAGTGAGGAAGTAACAACTTCCACCAATGGATTGTGTCCTCATAGTTCCACACAAGTCTGTATGCACCAACTCAAGTGGTTTTTTTGCTATGTATGAAACTCCTTTCGGAAAACTTTCATGGTGTTGCTTTACCAAGATTCAACACTCACAAGTGCTAGTAGGTTCTTTTATGGAAAGTAAACCTCTGACCGTATGTTTCTGCTACAACAATCTTAAACTAGAAAAATGCAAGTGTCCAAACCGAAAGTTCCATAACCGTTAATCATTAGAACATGCAGCTGTAAAAGAACTAACCTTATCATTGTAGTTCATAATTAGAGGAAAGAGTTTTGTTCTCATCATCTGCACCTTTGTTATTAGTTTCTTGCTTGGGGATTTGTCATAAATAACACATTGTTTCCCCTGAAAGTTAACTTTGCATCCTTTCTGCATTAATTGAACAACACTTATCAAATTGTGTTTGAATCTAGGAACATAATATACCTCTGATATGCTCTTTCGCCCCCCTTGCTTGATCACAATGTTGATCAGTCCTTTGCTATCTACATTCATAGTCTTGTCAGTCCCCAAATTTACCTCTGTCTTTACAGATTCATGCAAATTTGTAACCAAATTCTGGTTGCCTGTCATGTGGTTACCGCAACCATTGTCTAATAGCTAGACCTTATCAGATGGTTCATGCATTGTGTTGCATGCTAGGAACAACAGTTAGTACTCTCTGTACTAACATTAGCTCGTAATTTCCTTGATGTGCTATCTTCTTCCTACAATCACAATCATAATGGCCGAATTTATTACAATAATAATATTTCACCTTTTTATTTGTCAAACCTTTGATTGTTGTGAAAGCTTTTGCTATTGTTGCTTCCACTTTGATTCTCATGCTCTTCTCGGCCATCTCTCTTACCATTGTAGCTTCCACCTCATCCTCTGCCTCTCGATCAATGTCTGCCTCGATCTCTTGAAATATAAACTTGACTTTTGAAGGCAGTTTCTAAAGTGGAATCCTTATTTCTTTCTATCCTTGCCTCATGTGATAGAAGTGATCCCATCAACTCATCAACTGTCAGTTTTTCCAAATCTTTGGCTTCTTTTATGGCTGCTACCACAACATCAAACTTAGTAGACAAATATCTAACAACATTCTCAATCACTGTTCTATCTTTAATATCTTCACCATATATTTTTAATTGATTGATGACAGACATGACCCTATTCATGAAGGAATCAATTTCCTCTGTCTCCTTCATCTGCAGACTTTCAAAATCTCACCTTGTATTTTATAATTTAACCATATTGACTTTGGCCATACTTTGATAGCTTGTCGCCAAAGTTTCCCATGCTTCCTTTGCTCAACACATGATCATTATCTTCTGGAACACTGCTCAGTCCACTCCCTGTTGGATAAGAACTAAAGCTTGTGCATTCTTCCTCTTGTCTTTCTTCCATTACTCCCTATCTACATTACTGAGGGTTCATTCTTCCACGTCATTCTGAGGTTTTACAAACCCAAACTGGACATGATCGCATACATCATGCACTTTTAACATGGTATCGATTTTAATAGCCCACACATCATAATATTTCCTAGTGAAAGAAGGAAGTTGTGGCTGAAAACTTGATGTGCCATCTTGCCTAAAAAAAACTTTTCTGATAAAACCCTAATTTTTTTTTTTTTTGTCTGTGAGCTTTGTAAAGCTCCTTTTAATAAAAGAAATTCTTCCAATAAACCTCTAAAATTTATTTTTATATAATTATTTCTAAGAAAAAAAAATCTATATATATATATAAATTTTCTCATAATAAAGACTTAATAATATCATACCCTTTTGAAAAAATCCTCAATAAATCTTCACTAAACTCAAAAGAACACACCACGTGACTTTTGAAAGAATCTTCACTTAACTTTTGAAATAATCGTCACTTAAGTCAAAGATCGTACCACGTGATAAAATATGAAGCCTCTTTGAAAAAGTTGATATGAATAAGGTGGGTTACGTATCAAGAACCGTTTGACTTTTAAACAAGGTGTCCAGATTTTTAAAAGTCTTAACCTGATTCTGCACCCTGTGACATGAAGAAACCATGGAATAAACCAGATTATGATGAAATTGTAAATTTCACGAAATCTCCGTAGTTTTTCAAAGGAAAAGTTGCAGACCTCTGCTTTTGCTGCACTGAACTCTGCTTTTGCTGCACTGAAAACGTGCAGACCTCCACATTTGCAACAACTTAAAAAAAAAAATTGTCGACCTTTTGCTTTTGGCCTTCCTCTCTGGCTCTAATACCAATTTGTCAGATAGGTAGAGGATATAAACACACAATAACACAATTATTTCACACAAGAAACAAACGAGTTGTGGCTCTTCAATTAATCTTCAATCACTCTCAATCACAATGAATACAATGAACCTGGTGAAGGTATTTAACCTAAATTGACATGCACACACTACCACATAACTCAATCTAATCAACTCTCACTTAACTCACTCACTAAATTTAGCTATCACTCAACTCAACTAACTCACTTAGGTGATTTTCTAACAATGCATGCGGGAGGTAATTACATATTTTAACAAGTTCTACACCCTGCTAAGAAGTATGGAGCTACTAAGAACGTCAAGAGTTGTAACTTCAACTAAATTTGAAGGTATTCATTAATGAAGGTAGTTCCATATTTCACTCAAGAGAAGAATAAGGAGCTGGTGCTAATCCGACTGGCACTAGTGCTACATGGACTTGAATTTGGGCTGCTAAGCTAAAGCTTTCGAAGTTGAAGCTCGGTTGTCAAGCCAAAGAATATCATAGGTTCTACACCCTTCTAAGAACTTTCGGAGCTTCTAAGAATGTGTGGAGATGCAACTTCAACTGAATTTGAAGGTAGTCGTCAATTACCTGCAGCTAAATTTGAAGGTAGTCGCTGATTTTTGTGAAGAGAATCATAAGGAGATTAACAAGTGTCTCATTTTTTATACATCACACCATCGTTCTTTATACATCTCACAACCATGCACACAACTATCTCAGGCTTGAAGACATGTTTCCATGGTTATAGTGAGTGTTTCCATGTATTTCCATTTAATATTTAATATTTATAAACTAATGCGAGCATTAGTTTCGAATCTAGGAAATAGTAATAAAAAAAGTCCAACATAATATACGGTTTTAGATTTCTGGGCATGGGAGAAGAGGCCACAATCATGAAATTAATTTCAAAAGGAATAACTTATAGCAATGAATTCGATTGACTAATAAAAAATTAAAAACTTAAACCAACTAATGCTAAAACATCTTTTCAATTACTATAATCCCATAGTGTTTGCATTAAAAATAGATATAGTCAAGAAAAATGGCTCTATAAATCTTAATTGCACATTGAACATCGACCCATCGACCTCTTTCTTGAATCTATAAATCGCATCCCCATTCTTTTGTAAGGCCAGTGAAGCCTTGGAGTGATGGAGATAGATGAATGAAAGTAACCCCAATCCCGATTCAATAACTATTTAAAGTGAAATCCTTAACGAACATAAACTAGCAAAAGTAATGCATACTCACCAACATTGCAACTAATTTTATTAGCTTAAGGATAAGCCAAAAGCTAAATGTCCAATATAAATATCAGTTGTCTTGGCTTCATTACTATGTTGCAATGAAAGAAATAATTCCTCAGCAACTAGGGCACTTTTCACCATAATCATCACATGAAGAGCAATCATGGAGAAGCATGTACGTGATAATGGCCAGGAGCATCTTCTACAAAGTGGCTGGCCAATCCATAAAACATCGATCCGGCGACTTTATTTTCATGATTAAGAAAGATGGAGCATTTTAAAATAAATGTAAAAATTTTAAATCAAATTTTGTAATTCATTATTTTTTTTTTCCAGCTAAACAGAATTATAATATTTACCAAAATTTCACATAATTTTTTTTTCAATTTTCATATTAACCCCCCAAAAAATATATTAGCATGTATTAGCTCGTTGGACATCTATGCCAACATACCGATGAAGTTGTCTATCCAGCATGTGGAATAGCTCGCAGCTTTTTTCCCGGTAAAATGAAATTCAAAAAAAGAGGTAGTTGAAGTGTTTGGAATCCAGTTTTGATAGTGGAAATGGATTCAGCACTATCAAAAACCTTTATGGCACTCAAAATACTAAAATTTAACAACTATAAACAAGATTCTAATAAAATCTTTGCCATATTTTTTCAAAATATTTGCCAGATTCTAGACCATTTCACTGCTTGTTTAGACTACGTACATACTCCTTTAAAGTTGTTTGTCAATATTCTAACCGATCGCTGACAGAGTGGAGGTCTTTTCAGAAAAATAGAACCCTCCGCTGTAGTACTTTTTGAGTGGGTGGTGATCGTAGCATCCCTACTCAATACACGCAAATACACGCAAGAGTCGTGTCGAAATACGTTTGTATCTGTGATGCCATTACAGTCTGCAGATATTTCCAGTGCTCACATGGTACACCAAAGTCATCATCATATTCATCTCCTCATCTTCCTCATTTTTCCACTTTACAGAGATGTAAACTGTAAATGGGTTTAACGTCACCGATTTTTTTTCTTACTTCAGTGATATAATTGTCAATGACAATGGGATCAACGTCTTAAATTAATTATTTAAATGGACTTAACACTATGGAAAATTCGTATACAATTCAAAATTATAATTTTATAAATATTGGCCAGATTTCCACAAAAACTGGGAAAATAATGTACCCTTGAAAACTCAAAATCTGTAAATAGTTACACTACGACTTTGTAAATGTAAATATTAACGGAAAGCTCTGAATTATATGATTAATTAGATACCACATAGGTAATGCCTGCTGTACCTGCACATGAAGCACTAGGAAACATAACTTTGGTGTCTTGTAATGCCATATTCATTAATTCATAGGAACTTCATATATTTGGAAATATCATAAGATTCACATTCATGGAAATGCAAGAAAGTAGGACACGAGTTCATGGAGGGACACTTGTAGCTAATTTAGTTATCCAAGAAGAGATACAATGGTTGCAAGCTCATTTAGAGGCCATGGAGACCAACATGTAGCGAGATCCTCAGGTTGGAGATGATGGTAGGTCAGAGGAAGTAGCTACAACTGAAAGAGCAACACATGTGGATGAAGCTCCAGAAGTTAAACTGTTGAGGTCAGTGATAAGCTCAAGTTCAAGAACAAAGCTTGAGCTTTTCACCTATGATGGCAGTCGAGTAGCTGAGAATTTGATGGATTGGGTCAGTGACCTAGAAAATTATTTTGAATACTAGGATATTGAAGAAGGTAAGCAGGTAAAATTTTTTGTAACTAGGTTGGAATTCCATGCTCCATTGTAGTGGGACAATGTGTAGGCTGAGAGAAGGAAAAAGGGGAAACCATTGATTAAAAGTTGGGACAAGATGATAGCAATGATGAAGGGGAAGTTTCTGCTAACATACAATCAATTATCCCTCTACAGACAAGCACATAAGCTTAAGCAAAGGCTGCTAACAATTAGAGAATACAATGAGAAGTTTACAGGGTGAATTTGAGGGTAGGTTATGTACAAGATACCCTGGAAAAGACAACAACACATTTAAATTTATTAAAGCTAGAGATTCAATATGAAATCATCATGCTTTCTCCTCAGATGATGGAAGAAGCATACCAGTTTTCCTTGAAGGAGGAAGAGAAGATAATGAGGAAGAAAAATTCAAGTAGAGGTCATCTTTTCACTAGAGGTTACTGTAGAGGTAGAGGGAGAGGCAAATAGACTATCTATCGATGCTATAAATGTGGGAATTTTGGTCACAGATATTTTGAGTGTCCTAAGAATGAAAGTGGAGGACAAAGATATGCATATGTAGCTGAGCCAAAATATGTCAAAGCATAGACACATGTGGGAAATAATGGACCAGAGATGGGATAAGCTTTAATGATGAATAAGGTCTTGTTCGAACAAGCCAAGGATACTATTGAAGCAGCACTGAGGAAATCCTTGTTTAGGAATATTTGTAAATCCAGAGAAAAAATATGCAAAGTGGTGATTGAAAGTGGGAGCACTACCAATCTAGTTTCCATAGAAATAGTGGAAAAAATTGGATTGAAAAGGTTGAAGCATCCAACACCATATAGAGTGTCATGTCTGCAGAAAGGTCATCAATTTTTGTTGAGTGAGAAAAGTGAAGTGGAATTTCAAATAGGCCAATATTAGGATAAAGTAGTTTGTGACATAATGCTAATGGATGTTTTCAACCTTCTTTTGGGACGACCTTGGCAGTTTAATAGAAAGGTTATGCATGATCGAGAGAGAAACACCTACAAGTTTGAAAAGGATGGTATCAAACATACCCTCATGCCATTGAATGAATAAAGTAAAACTAGGCTAGGTAGCTCAAAAAAAATGTTTTTGGGAGGAAAGGAATTTATGAAACAAATGGAGGAAGAAGAGGTCATCTATGCAGTAGTCTGCAAGCCAAATGTAATACTTCTACACACTGAAATTATATATTTACTTGTTGAGATTCAAGAGATGTTGCATGAGTTTAGTGATATCATGGTATATGACTTTCCAAGTGTGTTTCCACCCAAGAGAAGTTTCAACCACCACATAGAAATGATACCAGGAGCAAGACTTCCGAATAAAGTTGCTTATTGAATGACAGCCAAGGAGAATGAAGAGATGAGGAAGTAGGTTCAAGTATTGTTGTAAAAAGGATTGATACGGGAGACCTTCTGTCCATGTGTTTTCCTTGTGCTGCTTAGTCCAAAGGAAGATGTAGAATGGAGAATGTGCACAAATTCCATAAAAATTAACAACATTACAATAAAATTAGGCGTAGATTCCCATTGCCATGGATGGGTGACATGATCGACTATTTGAGTGGGACAACCTAATTTTCAAAGGTCTATTTGAAGAGTGGTTATCATAAGATCTGGATCAGAGAATGGGACGAGTGGAAGAAAACTTTAAATACCAATATCAGATTATATGAATGGCTAGTCATGCCATTTGGATTGACAAATACACCAAGTACCTTCATGCAGTTGATGAATGAAGTCCTCACGGAGTTCATCGGTAAGTTTTTTATTTTTTATTTAGATGTTATTTAGGTGGATATTGGTGGTCACCCACCTATTCCATTTGGAACCCCACCATCGATTCTTTCAGTTTTTCAGTTTCAGCATTGTTTATTATTTTTAGCAGTTTTTTGGGTCGTGAACTTCCAGATCCGTTTTGAGGCGCTAAACGACAATTTTTGGGAAAACTAGGAGAAACATGTGTATTGGACCAACGTTTCTCACTCAAAAGTTTTAGTCCTCAGATATATCTTTCTAATGAGGTATTGAGCACGTCAAACAAAGATCATATGCCAAAGTTACGTCCCCGGGAAGTTAATGTACCAATTTACCCAAACGAGGCCCATAGGTTTGGCGCTTCATCTTCCAGGGTTTGGTTTTTGGATGTTTAGGGTTTTCCATTGTTTCTCAATAATAAGTATTGCTTCAAGCCTAATTGTAACACAGTTCAGAGGCTTTTAGCCACGACATCTCTTCTCAGAGATAAGCCACCGGTGCCCTAGCTTGTTTATTTCCATCCTGTTTGTAAACAACTTTCAGTTCTTTGATATTAAGGAAATGAATTTTATTTCCACCACATCTCTATGTTTATCTCTATTTCTATGTTTTGATGCATTCTTGCATAAATCTGAATCAATGGTATCATAGCGGTCTTCTCTTTCTCTGTCTTTCTTTGCATGTCTCCAACGAGGTCAAGGTACGAGGAGTTAGGGCTCAATATGGTTGAAACCTTGCAAGAACAACCTCACCAACCCTGACGACCTCCCATGGCAGAAGAAAAGAAGGATGAGGGAGTAGGAGATCCTATTCAAATATTTCTCAAGGAGGCCCTCGAGAAATAAAGGAACGTGATGATGGATAAATTTTCCCAGATCCTTCAATGGTTGCCCACCGACAACGCACCTACATCATGGAGCCAGGCTGGAGGTGCCACTCCTTTGAAAGTACAGGTCGACAAAAACACTCTTGTATTTGAGGGCTAGATAGATGCAGACGACATATATAGATGGTTGAATTTTCTGGAAGGGTATTTCTCGGTCCATGATTTCTCCGACTGAGAAAATATTCTTTTTGCACTCCTCAAAGTCGCCCCCCATGTCAAAGACTGGTGGGAAACCTACTATAAGAAAAAGGATGAGAGGGAACCCTCTTTGTTCTTAGCCACACCAACCTAGAATTCATTCTAAGATGGCATTAAGGAACAATATTACCCTGTGGGGAGCTATGATGACAAGTACATACCCTGTTCCACGAAGTGACGAATATGTTCCATACCCTGCGCACAAAGTTGGGTATTTAATATTTAGAGAGAAATTTGGTGCTCAAGTACTGCAGTTGCTTGCATAGATACATTCAGGAGGAAATAGAGTTCCTCGATATTACCTCGCTTGGCATGGCATATTGCTATGTCGCCAAGATCGAGTAAAAATTTAAGCAGAAGAAGCGAGACTTTGGATCCACGAATCTGAAGCTAGGTGTTAGCGTTAGTATTTGGATCCTGCCATCAATAAACAAAAATTCTATTTTCATATCATTTTAAGGGTCCCACTCATAGTTTTTTTTATCATTCCAATTGGTCATGCAAAAAATTAGTCACTCATGGTAGTGCTATTCCAAAAAACATCACTCTTCCTTAAATTTGATTACTTGCTAGCATAGTTTCATACCTTGCTGATTGTATACCATCCATAAATTCAATATCAGTTATGTCATCTTGAAAATCATTCCTTTAATGTCTCATTAGCTCTTTTAGGGTTTTTCAAGGTTTCCATTAGGTCATTAGGGTTTCCAAGGTCCAATAAAGTTTCATTTCCACTGCATAAGACCAAGAAGTAAAGGGTGATCAAATAACATATCTTCACCATATGAAGATGATTTGTAAAGAGAAATTCTGGTTTTATCATGTAATTTTGGTTTTCATATGTAAATTTTAATTTTCACTATGTAATTTTATGTCATTAAAATGTAATAATTATTATGATTCCGAAGCTGCTAACTCAGAGTTTCAACATGCCAAAGCATCAAAAATGTCAAATCCTAGTGTTCTCAAAGTTATCACATGATCAATTTTTCAAGGAAAAATTCAAATGCAAAGGTAAAAATTCATAATTTAAAGTGAAAGTGAAGAAAGAAAAAGTGGGTCCCTAGGCCTAATTCATTCAAATGATGAACTGTAAAGACCACCAAGACATCACAAAGAAGCACATTTGTCATTCCATACATCGATATTGCACTCCCATAGCCAGAAAAATTGAATTATGGGGTGAGAGGTTGATTTTTTAAGTGGTGTTGTGCTTTTAGAGAGTGGTGATGTGCTTATAGAAGAGGTGTTCCGCTGAGTGCAGACATCCTTGTGCTTTTCTCCCACTAGCGGTTTGCTTCTGGGAAAGGCGTTTCACTTTTTATCAATGACCTCTCCAAGCACCAAATCACCTCTAAACTCTCCCAAACTCCTAGAAAATGCTTGTTACACACTCTTGGAAGTAATTACACCAAATTTTCTTCCTCCTTACACTCCTAAAACAATGATTTCATAGTATTTTTTATTCTAAGTAAAATGGCATTTGCTCCTAAGTGAATCCCTATTTTTATTCCTAATTCCCAAATTTTATGCCCTAATACGCTGCATTTCCTTCCCACACATCCAAAAATCCTATCCCTACCCTTACACTACCATTTCCTAACCCCTAAGTCCCTTTCCCTAAAAACCCTAAGTCCTAGGCTTCTACATTCCTAGGCAGCCACTTCCCTAACCCTATAATTTAATTATCATTTCCAACTCCCTTGAAATTTTTAACTCCTATCACCTCCCAAAGCTTCATAATCCCTTCTCCCATATCACTAGATTTTCCTAGAGTTATCCCTATTCCGTAGACCCATATTCACTCCCCATTCCCATCCACCTTATCCCTGGGGTTTCCTTGGCCACCTAAATACTATGGAAGAAGATAGAGACTGTATGGGAGAGGGGGGTAGAGAAAGAGAGGAAGATAGAGAACAATGAAGGCCTCACAAAGGAGGACGAATCCTAGGGCTAGAGCCCACCAACACAAATGAACTGAGGGCCTCTCCTATGACTGTCAGTTGTTTTGAATATGTAAGTTGCCTTGATTTTTGCAAAATGATTCAGAGGGTCCAACACCATCCTATGTTGACTAGAGTCTTTATCTCAAACCTTAGAGACAATTAGGTGACCCTTACAGGCGTGACCTTAAGTATATCTACATCTATCTTTGTTTTTACCATAAGGATTCCAAACATGGGTGAGAAATGGTCTAAATCAAAGGGTTTGGAGGATCAATACTATGAACCATTCATCAAACAAAGATATAGAAATAAAAGGAGGAGGTTTTTCCCTTTCAACTACCTTCTCGATAGGTATGCACCCATGATGAAAATCATCATGAAATACTTCTCTTGTGAATGGATATTTTCTAGGCTCTACACATATCACATTAGACTGCTGATGCACTTCACAAGGGTAAGATTTCTCAATATCCCATACTTTTGATTTAGGAGCATAGAAAAACTAGCATGCATTGTGCAAAAGAGAGACTATGACTAGCATATGAATAGGCTCTTTCATTACTCATTGATTAAGATCATTGTTCTCCATCACCTTCATCAGTTGGGCATATCATGGGAAACCTTCATTTGAAATGACATATTCACTGCTCCACATGCTGAAGATGTGCCTTCCTCATCTCATCATACTACTTTTATGCCTCCACCTCAATCCACTTAACCTACTCCATCACCATCACCACCATCATAACCATTTCATTTTCACAATGAGTCACCTAGCAGAGTTGAGTTCAACAAGCCTAAAGAGGGTGAAATTAGTATATTGGAAAATGCATATTAGAGAGGGTATAGGTAGGTGTTTTCCACACATATTGTTGGAGGGGCCTTGCCTTCTTCAACAAAAAAACATGTACAGAAGGCTAAACAAAATATGGCAGAGGAATATGTACATGATTAAACCATTCATGAGGAGGAATACCTCCATGAGACAGAGACTGATTTTGACATTGTTGACTTGGATGAGCAGCATGATGATGAGGCCTCCAAATTGATTGTCAAGTAGAAGGATGCCCTAATAAGGGAGCTTCAGACCAACTTAGAGAGATATAATTTTGTGATTGCATACTATGAGAAAGAAAATGAAAAACTCAAGACCAAGCCATGGAAAATTTTAGGGGCTAATATTCACACGTGGGCTGATTTTCCATGGTTTTTCCAAAAAAACATTCACCAATTTAAATTTTTTTATAAAAGTGATTCGCCCAAATTTTATAATATAAAATTATTTTACATAAAAAATCGCCCACATTATATAGAGATTATATATAATATCATTATAAGTTTGAATAATTTTACCAATACATCAATAAAATTTTTATAGTTTGCATATGAGGGACTAGTGAGATTCGCTAATTTCTTACACTTCAAGATAATTTTCCATCCTTAAAATTTTCCTTGGCAGGCCATCATGGAGATTTGGCTTGTCAAAGAAAACAAAGAAGAAAAAAATACAAAGGCCTTGCTTGATGAGGCTTATGAAAGGTATGGTGAAACCAATGATGCAAAAGAACAAGTTCCAAGAAGAAGACCTAGGACTATAGGGCTAAAAAGAGCTCTAGAGCTAGAGAGGCAAAAGGAGGTTCAACTTGCTAATGAGCTAACTTTGAATGAACAATTTCCCTTTGTGGTCAATGAGTGCCAGAAGCATTGGCTTGACAGAGCACAAAATCATCTTGAGAAGCTCCTAGAGAAGTAAAATAAGGACAATGACATACTCAAAAAGAGGGCCAAACACTACTTCAAGAAAAGTCAAATTGAAAGCTCAAAATTCCAAAAGGCCAAATCAAGACTTGAAACACTAAGCAAGAAAAGTGAAGGGGAAAATCTTGATATTCTTCCTGAGGTGTCACTCATTCTCTAATACACCTCATCATCATACCAAAGAAGAAAACTTAAATAATTTTGAGCAATTTTTGAAAGTTTTGGAAAATTTTTATTTTTTGATAGTTTAGCACAGTCACACTGTCAAAAGTGCAGTGCCCTAGGCATTGCACATTTTCTAAGGAACTGCAATGGAAAAACTAAATGTATCATTGGATTCATAAGGTAATTTACAGTCAAGAAAACAACTTTTCTAAGATTTTTGGGGTCAAAGGAGCAGTGAAGGTCAAAAAACACTCAAAAAATGACATTTTTGCCCTATTTGGAGGCTGGCACCACGATTTTGACCAGTCTTGAGAGAATATGCCTTGGGAGGGTAAAATCAACACCATTTTGGAAACCAATCATATATCAGGATACTATACTCTAAAGGCTTTCCAATGAGCTATCATGATCTCAATTTTTACACTGGGAACCCCCTCAAAAGTGGAGTTGAAGATGGCACTGCGATTTTCACCTTGGCATTGCGCTTTTGACAAATCATCTCAGTTTGTTGATATTTACAAAATTTCTTAGTTTTTTCTAGTTTCATCTGAGAAAATGATGTTTTACCTCTGTAATTCAATGATGTAAATGTATTTATGGTGTTTCTACACTTACCTAGGGTAAATACATTATATGAAAACTTTTGATGATGATGTAATGAATCCATTTCCAAAAAGTGAGGGATGAGTGAGTTTGACCTCCCCACACTCTAGGTATCAGTTCAGTTTTTGGTGGAGCTTCTCCTCCACTCAGGGATTTGACCCCTGAGGATGGTAGAAGTTGTTTTGTGGTCTATATCTTGTACTTTTTGAGTCATTTCCCAGGTTCGATGTTGTTGCATTGATCAGAGACTTTAATGTAATCAGTAGTTGGTAGGAAATTAATGAAAGAGTTGCAGCTATTTCTTTGGGATACCCGTGGTATGGAAAGTTAGCATTATTTTCCTTATGTCTCATTATTTATGAATTTTTTGTTTCGTGATCCATTTCATCTCTATTATATTCTGTTTTTCAAGTTGATAAGAATAATACGTCTCTCATGCTTTGTTTTGGGAAAATATTCATAGTTTGTTAATTTTATTCAGTTTATAAATAATACATGCTTTTCCTTGCTCTCTTTTGCTTCTCATCAGTCTAATTCATCTCACCATGAAACCCTAAAGCATTGGCCTTCCTACCTACCTTTCCCCATTGAATCGACTACAATCTTAATCTTATTTTCCTTGACCTAGCATCTTTGACCTAATTGACTCATCCTGCAAACCAATTCAAACAAAAAACCCTTGTACTCATACCTACCCTAAAATCCTAATTCATCCAACTGTCTTGGCTATGAATTTATGGAGAGAGCCCTCTCCGGTTTGGTAGGGCTAGCTACCAAGATAAAATATTGATCTAGGGTTACCTCTGTTTAGAATCTTTCTCAGCCTTAGAGATCCACTCGAGTGATAACATATTGTCATCATTGCTGGGGAACGAAAGATTTATTGCCCCTAGGTGTACGATAAGAAATATTGGAATTTGATCCTTTGGATGATACAATTAAGTTTCAGAAACACTAATTGGATAATTGTAGTGCCAAGATTGTAGAGATGGATTTGAGAAGATACACCAAAGAAAACCCCTATCTTGATCCAGCTGATCCAGTCGAAGATCCAAAGAATATTTTTTGGAGGCATAGATATCAAACTACAAAGATTCAGTTAGGTCCAATCCCATTGGTAAGATATACTTCACTGCCTACTAAAGTACCATCTATTGAAGATATACCATATGCTCTAAAATTTGAATTATTATTTTTTAGATCAAACTCTGAAACCTCTTTATCCGACATAGCCTTTGATCTTTTAAGACTCTCTGAGGTCAAGTAATTATCTGAGTTAGATCTTAGCTCTCTGAAACTTGAAGAAAAATTTCTTTTTAAAGAGATTAAACCTGAATCACACCTTAACATAAAATAATGGATCCAATTCTACTATCAAGATTCAATACTTGTGTCAACTCAAACTCAATCAATTGTTACTTTTTCATCTGCACCCTTGATCTCATAATTTATACCTACTACTTCAGTACCTACAGCTGTTGTTTCACTACCTATTCAACCAACCCCTCCTATTGTTAATCCAGCACTTCACTCAGCAAGAATCATGACCAAATTTTCCCCACTTATCTTACCTGCTCAATTGAATGATTTACCTCTGGGTTATGGCCAAATAATCCCCTTGTTTGATGAAAATTCTACCATATCTGCAAAACAACACATTGTTAAGGTCACCGACTTCATAGACTTGGAGGAAGTTGATGCTGACAACGAAAAATGAGGATTATGGCCCAGAGCTTCTCTGGAGACGTCAAAGTTTGGTTAAGATCCTTGACTGCTAATTCCATTTCCACTTCAGACCAGCTTGTTGATGCATTTATATACCAATGGAAGGTAAAGAAAAAAAAATTTCAATTACTTTCTATGTATGAGAACATAAAGAGAAATCCTAATGAATCAGTCCAATATTTCAATACTCGCTTCATTAGTACTTATAATGCAATTCCCATTGAGAACAAGCCTCCTCCAAGCTTAGCTCTCATACGTTATCCATATGCATTTGATCTAGACATGGCCTACCAAATAAAGGAAAGAATTCTATCTACACTACAATATATGCAAAAGAACACAGTCAATATTGAAGAAAATATGCTAATGAAGAGAGCTAGAACCAGAGATGAGAGAAAATTCACTATTAAAATGAACCATCCACCTCATATTTTGATGCTGAGATGGACACATTGATAAGGACTATTGAAGGGATGGTTGACAAGATGTCAATCACTAAGAGACGACCTGAGGTCAAAAATCCTAACTATAGATGCAAACAACAACCTCAGTTGAGGGTCAATTAGAGAAAACAATGGGCTCCTGAGCAACTAGCACAGCTGTAGAAAATTAGGACACCCTTGTAGTAGAACTATGTTGAAGGAGAAGAAGAAGATGAAGACACAATTTTTGAGGAAAATATCATTTTCAAGTTTGATGGTTTGTTTATCTTTTTTAAAAAAGATGAAGAGTATTTTGAAAAGAAAAATGAGTCTAAGGATGAAGACTTTATCCTTGACAATGATCATGAGTTGGAGATCGAATCAGATGATTATTAGCAGGGGTACTTGAATTTACTTAGTTAAAAAAATAGACATATTTCAATGAGGAGCATAAATGTGTCGGTTAATCCCATTCAAAAGAGGGCATCTCAGTTGGAAGATATTCAAACAAAGCAGAATCCTCTGAGTAATCAAAGTAAAGGAAAAGAGCTTGCAGTCACAAATCAGAATAAGGTAAATCAACCATCCACAAGTTCAACAAGTAAGGAAAAGAATAGTCAGAAGAAAGAAGCTCCATCAAAGGACCATGTTGGACAACGAGACATCATCATGAAAGAGGTAGAAAAATCCACTCTTTTCAGCCTAGAAATTGAAATTTCAAAATTAAATGTGTTTATTCCTTTAACGGAGTTTGTTAATAAAAACTAGTATAAGTTCCATGTTGCCAAGATGCTCAAATTAGATCCTTTGTCCGACATGGTAAATGTTGAATATGATCATCCTGAACACATTTATGGTCATGCTATTGACAGTCAATTAGAATATAGTGAGGTTACCCCTTTCTACTTAAGTCTAAGAATCCACCAATGCATTTTATACAATACCATGTTAGACTCCAGAGACTCCCACAATATAATGCCAAAATCCATTATGGAAAATTTGGGCCTTGATATCACTCATCCTTACCATGACTTATACTCCTTTGATTCAAGTAGAGTCCGTTCTATTACCCTTATTAAATATTTGGTAGTCTCCCTAGATCAAATTCCAGCAAAGAATGTTTTAATGGATGTGGTGCTAGCTAACATACTGTTGCAATTTGGCATGTTTTTGTCAAGATCTTGGGGAGGGGGGGACGGGGGGGAATTGAGACGTACATTGAAATTATACTTTTCTTATGCAACTGTCCCTGTTTTTGGACAATTGATAAAATTTTACTATGAAACAAAGATGAAATATATGATCGCAAATAAAGAAAATCCCAACAGTCATCCGATAAATGTTGTACATATAGATTTAGAGTCATTTATTTTGTTTAATGATATCATCTTAAATGATGTACATAGCCAACTTGTTGAAGTAGAAGTTGTTCGAGAGATTCATAATTTCAACAGAGAAGTTATAGCAAAGGAAAAGGAGAATATGTCGAGCTCATCATAATAACAATTAGATGAGGTAGAGAAAAATTTAGAAAAGCCATTAGATAAAATGGAAGAAAGTCCAAAAAATCATGAAGAAATTGTTCAGAAAGTTGAGCCAAAATAGAAATCAGATTTTCAACACCTGGAGGATGAAAATGGTTTATGGTTCATGGACTTTGATGGTGCCTTCAGGAAAGACGGCGAAGGAATTGGAATTTGGGTCCGCATCCTTTTCATTAGCCTTGTAAAGTCCATACAAATGTTAGATTATGCTCTTACAAGTTATCTTTTGATTTCATTAACAATGAGGCAGAGTATGAAGCACTAATTACTGGCCTAAAGATATTGAAGAAACTGGGTGCAAGAAGAATTTCAGTGTGTGGTGATTTAGAACTTGTGATCAAGAAAGTTAAAGGTGAATATCAAGCTAACCATCCTCGAATGAGAGCATAAAGGAATGATGTCCTAGATATTTCGAGAATTTTTTTAGAGTATACCCTTAGAGTTGTGCCAAGGAGTAAACATGTCATGGAAGATCCATTGGCTACAACTGCAAGAAATTTTAAAATCCCCATATTTTCAAACAGGAAGTTTGAGATTCATGTGAAACACCGGCCTAGTATTCTCGATAACTTCTGGTATTGGCAAGTATTTTGGGATGATAAGCAGGTAAATAACACTCAAAGGTGAGGCTAAATTTGAGAATTGATCCATAGATGAAATTTGTGACAAAGATGACCAGGATATAGAAGCAACTCAGGTGGATATACTTTAGCTGAGGACAATAATATTCCAAAAGGTATCATACCTTTGGAAGAATATTTTGACCAAGATGGCATAGAAAGAAAGCCTACATTAGTGTAGAAAAAGGTTTTGAATATGTAAACATTGGGACATGGAAAAACCAAAGATGGTTAAGCTTTGCAAGTATTTATCTCCCGAGGTAAAGGCTGAATATGTTAAATTACTTTTTGAAATTTCTGATGTTTTCACATGGGAATATGCATATTTAAAATTGTATGACAATAACATCATTCAACACACTATTCTGATTAACTCCGACAAAAATCCATTTTCGAAAAATTTGAGAAGGATCAATCCTAGATTGCTGCTAACAATTGAAAAATAGGTAAACAGACTTTTCAAGTCTGGTATTATTGTTCCTATCAGATTTTTTGATTTGGTTTCGAATATGGTCCTAGTAAGAAAGAATACTGGAGAAATCCGGCTCTGCATAGACTTTAGAAACTTGAACAAAGTGTCTCTCAAGGAAAACTATCCACTTCCTAAAATGTATCACATCCTTCAAAGAATTGTCGGTTCTTCCGAAATGTCACCGTTGGATGGCCATTCGGGATATAACTAGATTCTAGTGTAGGAGGATGATCAACACAAGAAAATATTTACTTCACCTTTGGGCATGTTCAAATATGAAAAGATTCCATTTGGTTTGAAAACTGCAAGGGCCAAATTTCAACGTGCCATGGACATAGTATTTTCCAATGAAGAAGATGTTTTCTTGGTTGTTTATTTAGATGAATTTATAGTGTTTTCACATTATAATGATGAACATTTGCACCATTTAAGAATTTATTCTCGAGAGATGCAGGAAGTTTGGAATATCTCTCAACCCAAATAAAATAATTTTTTCCATGGATGGAAAACTTCTCGGTCACATCATCTCCAAGGATGGCATATAAATTGGACCTTATCGTGTTCAAGGAATTCAACAAATTGATTTCCCTCGTAGAAAAAAGGAAATACAAGCATTCAATGGTAAGATGAATTTATTATGTAGATTCATTCTTAATTTCGTTGAGCATCTTACAGAGTTGACAAATATATTCAAGAAAGATAATGGTGTGAAGTGGTATGAAGATGCCTAGAAGTCTTTCAACTCAGTAAATTTTCCTTCACTACTGCCCTTGTTTTAATAAGTCTTGGTTATACTATTGATTTCATAATATTCTCATTGGATTCTGAGCACACCAGGGAAGCAGTATTGATGTAGAAAAGGGATAAACCAGATCTACCAATTGCATTTTTCAATCACAATATCAGATATGCAGCCCTTCGGTACAACATCATAGAGAAACAAGATTTGTATTTGGTTAAAGAATTGAAATATTTTAGAGTTTACATATTGCATTCACATACTCTTTCCTATGTATCTAATGCAGCTGTAAAATAAGTTCTCATGCATACAGACCCATAAGGTAGGATAGGGATATGGATAGCAACATTATTAGAATGTGACCTTGAGATCAAGCCCACCAAGTTGATCAAAGATCAAGACTTAGCCAAGCTCATGGCTGAGTCAAACCTCCATGCTCTAGACATCAAATTGATTTCAACCTTGTTTGATAATGAAGAATAAGTGAATCTCATTTAGGAATCTGATATCCTTTTGTCATCTCCATGATAATCTAATATTGTCTATGTTTTCCAACACCTAAAGCCTCCTCAAGGCATGAGTAAGAGTAAAGTTAGGTCTTTGAAGCTCAAAGCTTCAAGTATTTCATATTGGACAATGCATTTTTCTGGAAGGATTCCACAGGTGTGTTGCTGCACTGTTTGGTTGAAGAAGAATCTATGGAAGTGATGAATGACTTCCACAAAGGAGATTGTGGGGGCCACCTATATTGGAAGACTGCGGCCAATAAAATATTGAGAGCGAGATATTATTGGCCAACACTTTTTTTGTATGTGTACAAAAAAGTAATGTGTTGCCATGAATTTCGATTTTTTCAGGGTAAGATTTAGCTTCTCCCGTTACAACTTCAACTTATTTCAGTACATGCACCATTTCAGCAGTGGGGCCTAGATTTCATAGCCGAGATTCATGAAGAATCATCCACAGCAAAAGTGGATATTGGCAACCATATATTACCTTAAAAAGTGGATCGAAATGTTCCCGAGCAAGCAAGCAACATATTTTTTTATCATTTTGTTATTATAAACTAATATTTTGTCCCATTTTGGTTCTTCTACTAAGACTATCATAGATAACACGACAACATTCAAGTCTAAGACGATGACTGAGTTTTGTGACAAATATAATATCAAGTTGGGACACTTTATATCCTACTACCCACAAGGTAATGGATTGGTGGAGTCCTCTAATAAACATGGAAAATTTTAGGGGCTAATATTTGTATGGGCTAATTTCCATGATTTTTAAATAAAAAATATTCGCCAATTTCCATTTTTTGTGAAAATAATTTTCCCAAATATTAAAATATAAAATTATTTTACCTTAAAAATCGCCAATGTTATATAAATAGTATATATAAAATCATTATAAATTTGAATAATTTTAAAAATACACCAATAAAATTTTTCTATTTTGCATATTATGGACTAGTGAGATTGACCAATGTTTTAAACTTCAACATAATTTTCCATCCTTAAAATTTTCCCTGCTAATAAATCCTTGATCAATATCATTAAGAAAATGTTAGAGGCAACTAAAAAGAATTGGCATAAGAAGTTGATCAATTGGTTGTGGGCAGACCGGTGAGTAGTAAGAAGTCTATTGGAATGTCTCATTTTCAAGTTATGTAAGGTGTCGATGTTGTGTTTCCTTCATCGTTAGGAGTCCAGATAATGAAATTGTTGCAAGAAGCAGGGACTGAGGAAAACGACATAAAACGTTAGATTAATCAAATGATACACCTTCAATAGATGAGAGATGATGTATTTTAAAATACTTCAAAACTCCATGACAAGATAAAGAATATCTATGACCGGAAAAAAGGGAAGAAATCTTTAAGGTTGGAGATGTACTACTCCATTAGGATGCCATAAATGAGGATACGGGCGAGCATCAAAAATTTGAGAATTTATGGAAAGGGCCATATCATATTTCTACTTGTCAGGGACAAAATGCTTATTTTCTTGAAGAGATGAATAGAAAAGGGTGCTTAGGAGGACGATTCAATGGTAGGCTCCTTAAGCACTATCGTTTTTGAAGTACATTTCTCCGTCAGTTTTCCATTTCATTGTAAATTTCAGTTACATTTTCTACAAGTGTGAAGTAGAGATCACTAGAGTTCAGAGCCCAAAGTGAAGGCCATGGAGCTTCTTGATTTTTTTCCATTTTCAAAAGTTCAGTTTTTAGTCAAGTAAGTTAGTATTGAGTCAATTTTCAGTCAATTTTAAGTTTGTCTTGAGTCAATATATTTCATCTGAGTTATTAGTTTTTATTCATGTTTATTAGTCTGAGCTTTTTACCGTATTGGCCCAAATGGATAAGGATTTTTATTCTATGGTGTTCTTGATATCTCTTTTAGAGCTATCATTCCCAATAAGAGAAATGTTATTTTTAGTATTTTTTTCCTTCCATCAATGATAGAAAATCCTCTTTTCATATCATTTTAATGGTCCCACTCATAATTTTTTTTATCATTCCACTAGGTCATGCAAAAAATTAGTCATTGATGGTAGCCCTAGTAAAAAAACATCACTCTTCCTCAAATTTAATTACTTGCTAGCATAGTTTCATACCTTGTTGACTATACACCATCCATAAAGTCAATATCAGTCATGTCATCTCGAAATTCAATCCCTCAAGGTCTCATTAGGTATTTTAGGCCTTTTCATGGTTTTCATTAGGTCATTAGGGTTTCCAAGGTCTAATAAAATTTCATTTCCACTACATAAGACCAAAAATTAAAGGGTGATCAAATAACATCTCTTCACCACATGAAGATGATTTGTAAAGAGAAATTCTTATTACAGCATGTAATTTTGGTTTTTAGATGTAATTTGAAATTTTCACTATGTAATTTTATGTCATCAAAATGTAAATATTATCATGATTCCCAAGATGCTAACTCAGAGTTTCAGCATGCCAAATAATAAAAAATGTCAAATCGTAGTGTTCTCAAAGTCATCAGATGATCAATTTTTCAAGGAAGAAGTCAAATGGAAAGGTAAATATCCAAGTTTAAAGTGAAAGTGAAGAAAGAAAAACTAGGTCCCAAGGCCCAATTCATTCAAATGGTGAACTATAAATACCACCAAGACATCACAAATAAGCTCATTTTTCATTCCATCCATCAAGCTTGCACTCCCATAGCCGGAAAAATTGAATTTCAAGGTCATAGGCTGATTTTTTCAGTAGTGCTATGCTTTTAGACAATGGTGTTGCATTTACAAAAGAGGTGTTGTGCTTAGAGAAGACAATTCTATGCCTTTCTCCCACTAGTGTTGCGCTTTTGGGCAAGGCGTCGCACTTTTTCCTAATGCGCTACGATTTTTCTCAATGACCTCTCGAGGAAACAAGTCATCTCTAAACTCTCCAAAACTCTCAGCAAATTCTTGTTACACACTATTGCAAGTAAGTACACCAAATTTTCTTCCTCCTTGCACTCCTAAAACAATGATTTCATAGTGCTTTTTATTCTAAGTAAAATGTCATTTGTTCCTAAGTGAAACCCTATTTTTATTCCTAATTCCCAAAGTTGATGCCCTAGTACCCTACATTTCCTTCCCACACATCTAAAAACCCTATCCATACCCTTACACTACCATTTCGTGACCCCTAAGTCTCAGGAAGCTGCTTCCCTAAACCTATAATTTCATTATCATTTCCAACTCCCTTGACATTTTTAACTCCTATCACCTCCCAAATCTTCATAATCACTTCCCCCATCTCACTAAATTTTCTTAGAGTTATACCTATTCCCTAGACGCATATTCATACCCCATTCCCACCCAACTTATCCCTATGGTTTCCTTGGCCACCTAAACACTGTGGAGGAAGTAGAGATGATATGGAAGAAGAGGGTAGAGAAAGAGACGAGGATAGAGAACAGAGAAGGCCTCACAAGGGAGGAAGAATCCTAAGGATGGAGCCCACCAACAAAAATGAGTTGAGGGCCTCTCCTATGACTGTTATTTTTTTTTAATATGTAGGTTTCCTTGATTTTTGCAACATGATTTAGAGGGTCCAACATCATCCTATGTTGAGTAGAGTCTTTATCTCAAACCTTAGAGACAATCAGGTGACCCTTGCATGTGTGACCTTCAGTATATCTACATCTGTTATTGTTGCTGCCACAGGGATTCCAAACATGGGTGAGAAATGGTTTAAATCCAAGGATTTGGAGGATCAGTACTATGAACCATTCATCAAACCAAGATACAGAAATTAAAGGAGGAGGTTTTCCCCTTCCAGATACCTTCTTGATAGGTATGCACCTATGATGAAAATCATCATGAAGTACCCCTCTTGTGAAGGGAGATTTTCTATGCTCTACACATACCACATTATACTACTAATGCACTTCACAAGAGTAATATTGCTCAATATCCCATAATTTCTATTAAGGAGCATAGAAAAAATTTCCTTTATTATTTAAAATAGAGACTATGACCAGCAGATGAATAGCCTCTTCCACCACTCATTGATTAAGATCATTGTTCTCCATCACCTTGATCATTTGGGCATCTCATGGGACACATTCATTGATAATGACATCCTCACTGATCCACAAGCTCCACATGCTGAAGATGTGCCTTCCTCATCTCATCCTGCTACATCTATGCCTCCACCTCAGTCCACTTCACGTACTCCATCACCATCACCACCATCATCACCATTTCATGGTCAAGATGAGTCACCTAGCAGAGTGGAGGTCAACAAGCCTAAAGAAGGTGAAATTAGCATATTAGAAAAGGCATATCAGAGACAGTATAGGAAGGTGTTTTCCCAATAGATTATGGGAGGGGCCCTAAATTATTCACCAACAAAAGAGGTACAGGAGGGCAAACAAAATATGGAAGAGGAAGATGTACATGAGGAGGAAGACCTTCATGAGATAGAGACTGATTTTGAAATTTTTTACATGGATGAGAAACATGATTATGAGGCCACCAATTTTATTATCAAGCAGAAGGATGCCCTAATTAGGGAGATTCAAACCAACTTAGAGAGATCTAAGTTTGTGATTTCATACTATAAGCAAGAAAATGAACAACTCATGACCAAGCAGGCCATCATGGAGATTCAGCTTGTAAAGGAAAGAAGAGAAGAAAATAAGGAAAAGGCCTTTCTTGATGAGGCTTATGAAAGTTATGGTGAAACAAAAGAGGTAGAATAAAAAGTGCCAAGAAGAAGACCTGGGACTAGAGGGCTGAAAAGATCTCTAGAACTAGAGAGGCAAAACGAATTTGAACTTGGTAATGAGCTAAATTTGAATGAACAGTTTGCTATCATGGTCAATGAGAACTGGGAGAATTAGGTTGACAGGGCCAGCCATCATCTTGAGAAGCTCCTAGAGAAGGAAAATATGGATAATGACATACTCAGAAAGAGGGCCAAACACTACAATAAAAATCAAATTGCAAGCTCGTAACTGCAAAAGGTCAAATAAGGACTTGAAACCCTAACCAAGAAAAATGAAGGGGACAAGCTTTATATTCTTTTTGATGCATCAATAATTGCCTAATACACCTCATCAACATCCCACAAAAATTTTTTTGTAGAATTTTAAGCAATTTTTGAAATGTTTGGAATTTTTTGTGTTTTGGAGAGTTTAGCACCGTCACACTATCAAAAGCGATTTTTCTATGGACCTCCAATGGAAAAAATTAAGGTACCAATGGATTAAGAAGGAAATTTGAAATGAAGAAAAAAAAATTCTAATCTTTTTTGGGTCAAGGTGCAGTCGAAAGGTCAAAAAATCTCAAAAAATGACATTTTCTGCCATGTTTTGGAAGTTGCTACTACGCTTTTAACCAGTCTTTGGAGAATCCATTTTTGGAGGGTCAAATAAGCACCATTTTGGAGACCCTAATTCATATAGCCCTCTTGTTTGTGATTTTGTGGAGCGAACGCTCCCTAGTTTGGTAGGGCTAGCTACCAAGCTAAAACATTGGTCTGTAGTTACCTCTGTTTGGACTCTTTCTCAGCCTTAGAGATCCAGTGAAGTGATAACACCAGGGAGAGGTGTGCTTGAACCACTAAAAAAGGGGAAAATAAGAAGAGGTGCGACTCAGAATAACACCACAAATAAAAATAAGGACACGGATAAGTGATGTGAATTTCATAACAACCCCAGTCACAGCACAAATGTGTGTTTGGCAAAACAGTCAATGGTGTCTGAACTGAAGGCACCTCAATTAGATGCATGTCTATATGTCAAGTTAGAACTAGACAAGGGTAATGAGAAAAGGAATTAGATCATTGATGCATATCCCAGTGTGATTGTTGCAACCACCAAGCTCTAGAGGGAGGAACCCAAGGTTCTAGAGGATGGGGAGTGCCTGCTCCATTCGCAAATGTCGGTGAATGGTTCTCCACTACAATTCCTTGTCGATAGCGAAAGCCAAAAGAATGTAATTTCATCAGTGGTCATGGAGCAGCTTGGAATTTCAACCATAACACACCCGTAGTCATATAACATTGGGTGGCTTCACCAAGGAAGAGATCTTCGAGTTCGCCAACAGTGCTGCTTTCCGTACAACATCAAGCCATTCATGAATGAGGTATTGTGTGATGTTGCTCCTCTCGATGTGTCTAATGTATTATTGGGAAAATCATAATTTTGGAAGCAACATGATGTGTATGAGTCTAGGCCTCGTGATGTTATTATTTCTTTGGGAAATAAATTGTACAAGATACTGGAGGTAGTACAGCCTCCTGCCATCTCTTTGACTACTACAAAACAATGCAGTAAGCTTGTTTCCTAGACCAAAAAAATGATTTTCATTACCTTTCACTAAGAGAGAAAGAAGAAGATTGTGGCCAAAACCTCGAAACAAGGCTCCCCTGCATGGCAGAAGAATATGGAAAAAATCATGGAGGAATATGAGGATATTTTCTCATCACACACAAAGGTTCCTCTACACTATCAAGTCAAGCACTTCATTGATCTAACCCCAGGCACACCGTCGCTTGATGTTTCAATACCTCGTGTGACCACATAGACATAGTCCACACATGTAATTTATGAGGATGATAAAGAAATAAAATTTATTAACCACATCTACCACTTCTGACAGCAGGTCCCTGACATCTTCAATAAGCCCAATGCCAAGTTCAATAGAATTTGCCTCATCTCATGGAGGAACTCAACGTAATGGGGATAATTTCTTCATAAGGGGAAAGGAATGATCTAGGTGGATATTGGTGGTCACCCAACTATTCCATTTGGACCCCCACCATCAGTTCTTTTCTTTTTTCAGTTTCATCACAGTTTACAAATTTTAGAAGTTTTCGGGTCTTGAACTTCCAGATCCATTTTGAGGCCCTAAACGACGATTTTTTGGAAAACAGAGAGCAACATGGGTCACAGACGGATGTTTCCAAATCAAAATTTGTAGTCATCGAATAGATATTTCTGACAAGGTATTGACCACGTCAAACGGAGATGATATTCCAAAGTTACATCCCCGGGAAGTTGATGTACCAATTTACCCAAACGGGACCCATAGTTTTGGCGCCTCATCTCCTAGGGTTAGGTTTTCAAATGTTTAAGGTTATCCATAGTTTCTAAAAAATAAATATGCCTTTCAGCCTCATTGTAACATAGTTCAAAGGCCTGTATCCACCACATCTCTTCTCAGAGATAAGCTACTAGCGCCCCAGCTTGTTTATTTACATTTTGTCTGTCAACAACTTCAATTCTTTGATATTAGTGAAATGAAGTTTTATTTCCATCGCATCTCTGTGTTTATCTCTATTTATGTCTTTTATTGTGTTTGTGCATAAATCCAGATCAATATGATATTTTTATTTTCATCCAAATAAAGGAAGAACACCTTAGGCATGTAAGTTATGTTCGAAAAGGTTGCAACAAGATAAATTTTAGATTAACCTAAAGAAGTGTACTTTCATTAAGTCTGAGTTGGTATACTTAGGATTTTTTTTTTCCAAGGATGAGATGAAAATAAATCTAGAGAAAATAGAGGCAATTGTGAGTTGAAATTCACCCAAGAGTTTTTTTTAAGTTAGGAATTTTCATGCATTAGGCACCTATTTCTCAGACAATCAAGAAGGATAAAAAACCATTTTGTTGGAAAGAAGTAGCAGAGAAAATTTTCTAGCTCTTGAAGAAAAATATTACTGAGAAATTAGTGTTGAAGCTTCCTAAGTTCAATTAGCATTTCCGAGTCATATGTGATGCTAGTGGTACAACAATTGGAGTAGTATTCAGTCAAGAAGGCAGACCTATTGCATATTTTAACGAGAATTCGAATGACTCAAAACATAAATACTCATTTTATGAAAAGGAATTCTATGTGGTGGATCAAGCATTGAAACATTCAAGGCACTATTTGATGTCGAGAGAGTTTTTTTTTATTCTCTAAGAATTATAAATTACAATATATAATTAAACAACGCAAGTTGATCCATAAGCATGCCAAGTGGGTGTAATCCCTACAAATTTTCATTATCATTCTAAGACATGTGACTAGATAAGAGAACAAGGTAGATGATTCTTTGAGCAGGAGGTCATTCATAATGCAAGATTTTCATGTGCATATTTTTAGATTTGACTATTTTAAAGACTTATGTTACGATGATGTTGACTTTCGAGGGACATTTGAAGCATCCAAAAACCTTATGAGCACAGTTAGCATTCCGTGGAGGGATTTTAGGTTGAAATATGGTTTTTTTCTCAAGAAAGATCAATTATGTATCCCTCATTATTCAATGAGAGAGAATATGATGCAAGAGAAACATACTGGGGGATAGTTAGGGAATTGTTGTGTGGACAAGACACTTGGGAAGATATAACACTTCTACTTTTGGCTGAATATGAGAGGAGATATGAAAAAATATGTGGGCAGATGCAAAGTATGTCAACATGAAAAAGGTGGGAGTCAAAATGTTGCACGATATACTGCTTTTCCCATTCCTTGTATACCATGGGACTCGGTGAGTATGGAATTTGTTTTTGGCTTACCGAGGACGCAACAAGGTAATGACTCTATACTTTTGGTTGTGGAAAAATTTACAAATATGGCTCATGTTATCCCATGTTGCAAGACTATTGATGATACACATGTGGCTCATTTATTTTTTAATGAGATGGTATGATTTCATGGATTTCCAAAGGGTATCATATTTGACAAGGAAACTAGGTTGACATGAAATTTTTGGAGGACTTTGTGGAAGAATATTAGAAAAAAATTGAACTTCACCTCAACCTATTAGCCACAATCTGACGGTAAAACTAAAGTTGTGAATTGGAGTCTAAGAGATATATTGAGGAGCCTTGCGGGAGAGCATCCTAGGTAGTGGGATCATGTTTAATCTCAAGTTGATTTTGCATACAATGATTCTCCAAATAGGAGTGGTGGAAATAGGCGGTTCCAAATATTGTATGGAATGAATTTGAGAGGAGTTTGTGAGTTGAGATATTTGGGAAAACTAAAGTATATGAGTGTTTATGGGGAGGATGTTTTAGCAAAAATGAGTGAATACATGAGGAGGTAAAGAAAAAGCTACAAGAAAGAAGCCACAAATACCAACAAATAGAATATTTAAGAATAAGAGATGTGAACTTTGAGATAGGGTACATGGTCCTAGCACATCTTAGACAAGAGATATTCCAAAGAGGAGATTCTAACAAGCTAAAAATGAATAGAATAAGACCATACAAAATACTTAGAAAGTTTTTTGCAAATTCCTATGAACTCAAGTTACCGATGGGCATAGGTATCCCACCTATATTTATTGTGGCTAATTTGTATCCCTATCAAGTTGGTGATGAAGGTGCCACTATTGTAAGAGGGATTAGAGGAGAAGTTATCAAATAGAGTTGGATGAGGTATATGTCTATGGTAGAAGGTACAGAGGTTGAGAGAACCTTGGAAACCAGAGTGGCAAAGCACATTGGGGAAATCAATATCTGGAATTTTCGATGAAGTGGAAGGACCTTCTGTTGGAGGAGTCTACATGAATGTGTTGGAGATATATAGAATGCATGATTCTGTGTAGAAGATATTATGAGTAGGATCTCATGAGTTTTCATTCTTGGGGATTCTGATGCAGGAGCATTAGACCAAGTTCGTGATAAAGAAATGGAGCGAGCTTAACAATGTGGTGAACCAGCCACATGTTGATCTACAAAATAAATATTTTCACCTTTGAAAATATTTTAAACATTTAATGTAAATACAAATTTTGAATAAGTTGTGGATTCTAGGAAATGAGGAGTCATTTATGTTGTGTGTTTTCAACTTCCCTCAATTAGAGAGAAGGGGAAGCAAATGATTTTCCAAGGTTATGCATAAAAGGAGTATTGATTGGAGAGGAGAGGATCTTCTTCTCCTGTCTTGAACATGTACCTGTGAAATAAATAAAATAAATGCGTATCATATTCATTCCATAGCTCTTCGTTATTATCTTTGTGTTTGAATTTTATATACATTTGATTTCATAATAGAACCCATGCTAATAAGTCATGTAGTGTTCTGTGCTTGTAGATGTTTGATTTTTGAGTTGTGGTTATTAAGTGTACTGGTTAAAGTGGCCCCAAAATCATATTTTACAGCATCTCTGTTTTGCAGGAAGGGACACATTGTTTGTTGATTTTAGTGTTTCCAGTGATTTGATGAGGGGATGTTGAAAGGATATCATTCTTTGAGTAGCATATCATGGAAAGCCTGAGTAACTAGAGCATTTGACAAAGCCTTTGCTTTGAAAGTTGTCACGGTTTTGCTTGGAATCTAAGTGTAACCATTGATAAGGGACAAGAGAGAGGCCATTCCTGAACTTGGAGGATGTGCTCAAGCACTGGAGAGTCAATTCTGTAGAGAGCGAAAGTTTTTATTCCTTCCAAGAGAGAAAACATAGTTTTTGGAGGCGCTAGAAAAATATTTTGTTGTGCCTATAGGTAGTTTATTTTTGCACTGTGTTGCGCCAAGATTCTGTTCCAGGTTACTTACTGCCATTAATATTGTTCTTTATTTAGAGTGTGTTTTATTTTTATTTTTATTTTTATTTTTATTTTTATTAAGAAATATATGTATGCACATATATATCTACACATCTCTCTTATACTAAATTATAAAATATACTTTTTGACATAATGAAATCATTAAAAAAAGAAAAAAGAAAAATATTTTTTATTTAAATTATAACTTATTAAATTATTAATATATATTATATATATATTTTAGATATGTTCGAATTGAAATATATATAATTGAAAAGGATATTTTTGCAATGTCAAATATTGCCCTATCATGAAAACAACAATATTTCTCAAGGGACGAATTGAGACTGATTCCTTTAAAATCGAAATCCAACATTTGCATGAGATTTTAGGTGTGTAATACTTTAAAAAGGAATGAAAATATGGCACAATCATGAATTCAATGATGTCTCATAAAAGGGACCACTTAAGCCTAAGTTTTTTTTTTTTTTATTTCTAGCTAAACAAAAATGTATATGGTAATGAAAACAACCATTTCTCTTAGTTGGTTACATAGTTTTTATTATTTGATATGTTTATATGGGTGAAAATGTATAAGTTTATTAAATAATTTTTGTTATTATCATTACTTTCAAAATTGACATATTTTTAGAAAAAATATTACTGAGTAATTATTTTGTTATATTTACTAGTGAAAACTATTTTGTTAAATTATTTTAATACTATATTTAAAACTATGTTATATATTATTAATGTAATTGAATTTTGACGGTTTCATTTTACAATGAAATTGATGTTTAAATATTTTAGTATTAGGGAGGAGAAACCAAGAAAATAATAAAGTCATGTTAAGGGTTGGTGTTGTCTAAGTTGAGTGCGATCCTTTGTGATTTAAAAAAAAAAAACATGATATTTTGCCAAAATAGATCCATTTGGTTACTGGCTTCTCAAAATTGTAATTGAAAATTTTAAATTACCATTGTATAAACACAAATATGGGTTAAACATTATGTTCTTGGATGTAAAATGAAGTTGTGTTAAATTTAACAAAACTTTTATATTGAGAAACACCTTTTACATGAGTATGAGAAAGATATGAACTCTTACCAGTATAAACAAAAAGATATAATAGATATGTTAGATGACACCTACATGAAGTGGCCTCATTGGAATGATAAACAAAGAATTTTTCTTAGAACTTAAATGAAATTTTTAAAGACATCAAGCTTACCATGTATTTGGAAGAAAATAGGAGCATCCCCTTTCCCGATGTATTAATTACTCGAAAGAAATATTAGACTCTCGATTATTGGGGATTTCAAAGGAAGAACATACTAAAAGTTACATTCATTCTTAGTCTCACTACCACACCTTGTATAATAATTAAGTGCTAAATGCACCAACTACATGGGAAATAAGGGTGGTTGTAAGGTAGCTATTCCCTGCCTTGCAGCCAGAAGTATGATTGGAACCAGAACCGAGCCAGAAGTATTATGTGATCCAAAATCTATTGGAAATAATAAGAGGGGGGGTGAATCAATGTTTATTTCAATTAGAGAATTAGTTAATCTTCAATTATTATCAGTGTTTGTACAATGATAGCAACAAACAATAGGAACACAAATGCACATAGTTTTTAAGGTGGAAACCCACTCCGGGAAAAAAACCACCTAATGCTTTTCTAATAATTCTTTTCAACGGCAATTGAAAATAAAGCTCCAAATTCCTAGAGTATGGAAAAGCATTCTTCTTCAGCTCCCACTAGATGGATGCTCCAACGCATGAGATTCTTTAGTAGTCACTGAATAGATGCCCCAACACACAATGAGCTACAACTCATCCTAGCACCACCCTACCACCCTATAGAAGAATAAAAGAAGAATGGACTCCCATACCAAGGAAAATGGTCCACTTTACAATGATATAGAATGAGGTAGAAGAATAAGATATACTAGAACATAACCCAAACTTTTAAACAACCACCTAATGATGATCCTAGACCTCCCAACACTGCCTCTTCAACCCTTGGCAGATAGAGACTAGTACAATTTGTACAATAATGTATTTACAATGACTAAGTACAATGATACCTTTACAATGATTGTATGAAGTGCTGCCCACTTGAAGACTTCATATGATGAACTTCTTGCTACTATTATGCACCTTGGTTGCTCCTTTTGTCATGCTACCCTCTGCTGCACCTTTTTTTTCTTTTATGCCGTAGAAAGTATGGTCCTTTGCAATCCTTGACAACAAATGATCTAGCTTTTTCTTGCCTTCTAGGAGCTCGATATTGAATCTGGTGTATCTCTGTTATTTCAAATCTCCAATTTCTGATTTTTGGTCCTATATTATTCCTCTGAGTCATCTTTCCAATGCCATAGGCCTGACCCAATTTGGCTTCTTTAAGAGAGAGCTATGCCCAATTTCTCACACTTCCCTAATTATGGACTATTTCAAAAGAGCGCACTTGTACGGTGTGCCATGTGTCATTTGTTCTTCATTTGCCTCTAAAATTGATAGAGAGAAAACTACATATTGTGCACTATCTACCACTTTTTACATAATTCCAATCTGATACTCAAAGAGAGAGTTATGACAATTTTCCCAAGGTCACTTCTTTGAGATGAATTTCAGGAGCCTGCAAAAACCCTTAATTACACAGATCATATCTCCAAAACCGTTGCGCAAATTGATATGAAATTTTTAGTGCATCTTCCTCAGGACTTTGGCTTCACCTCATAAAAATTTCATCTTCTGAGCCTTCGTAGAAAAAATTTAAAGCGAAAATTCCACGATGACCTGTTTCAGATGGCCAAATCCCATGCATATGGAGGAAATGAAGATCACAATTTATATAAATTATTAAGTTGAGAGGGGCTTCAACAAGTGAACGTGGGAGGGATTTTAGGAGCTTAAAAAATATTAATTATGACTTTTCGATGACCCATGCCCCAACCCCATGGGGGTTTAGCCCACTAACTGGGGTACAAACTTCAAACATGAATATATCTCAAATCGTGAAGAATTACATGGCGTGCCATATATCAACGGAAACATATCGACAAGTAGAAACCATGAAAAGCATTATTGACCTAAAGTATATTAATTTGATAGGTAAAAATTCCCATGCAATATTGGGTTAGCCCCTGGTTCTGCTTGGGTTGACATTAATGACAACTGCTGATAAAAAATCTCCCCCTTTGGCATTGATGGCAACACAAGTACTCCCCCTGTGATCATGAGACCTCTTCCTACAACATTCTCTCCCCCTTTGACATCAATGGAAAAGGGTAACTCCCCCTAAAACAAAACCATCCTCCGGACCTGTACACACTTCCACTTTCACTGACACACAACTGTCCTGCAGATCTGTACACACTTCCACTCCCCCTGACACACAACCGTCTTGAAGACCTGTAATCTAATGAGAACTTGGGAGAATCCCAAGCTTTTGATAAAGATATTCCAATGCTAGCGAATATTTAATATGTGATTCTTTTGGTGCTTCTTGGAATATTTCTACTTGTCCAACTGCTTGCGTAACATCTGGTCAGGAGGCTGTTACATATAGAAGACTACTAATCATAGATCTGTACAACCTTTGATACACATCCTTAGATGAGTCATCAATGCTCAATTTTCAACCAAGTAAAGACATCTCTAAATCACTTTGCACCTTTGTAGAAAAATTCTTACTTAGTCGATCATCATTGCTACCAATTATTGTATCATCCTCTTTAGCTATTCGACATGGTTTAGTTGCTTCATCCAGAACATATATGTCGTTTGGAGCTCAACTTGCTGTAGCCACAATTTCACCATACACGGCTTTCTTGATTTCACATTTCATGGAGTTGAATAGTATTGTGTGTCCTTGATCACACATTTGTCCAGCACTGAGCAGATTGTGATTCATGTTTTCAACCAATAGAACATTCTTGGCTAGAGAATCTTTGCCTCCGAGAGTGACAGTACCTGATCCTATAACATTTGAAGATCCATCATTTCCAAAGGACAAAGTTCCATCCTTCTTCTCATTCAGAGATACAAATTTATTTCTATCTCCAGTCATATGCGTTGAGCAACCGCTATCAACATACCACACATATTTGTTCTTTTGAGCCTTAAGAGCGAGAGCACAATTATCATTCTTCTTCTTCTTCCATGTTCGTTCATTCTGTGGCTTCGAAGATTCTTCTGAAGGATTTTCAAGTCTGCAGTCTTTGGCTATGTGTCCAAAGTTTCAACATTTGTAACATTGAATATTATTTCTTAAATGTTCAAATCTATTGATGTTTCGCTGGGCCCTGGGAGGTTCATATTTGATAGATCTCCTAGAATTGTATTCGTTCCTAGGGTACGTGCGACATTCTACAGCTTTATGACCAAATTTTCCACATGAATAACAGTAGACATAAAAAATATGTCGGTACCTAGATGGAAATTTTCGTCGAGGAATTGTCTTCCAAGGCTGTTCTTGCAAATCTTGTCCAATGAAGTCTACATGCATGTCAAATCTCATAGGTTCATTGTATTTTGTTGTAGAAGGTCTTGGTTCTTCTTCTTTGTAGCTGATGCCAGTTTTGTCATTGTAAAATTGTTGATTTTTGATGAGTTCTTCCAATGCCCTTGAGCTGTTGGCATAGTTTTGGATAGTTTTTCCTTTCTTCACTTCCTCACGCAACGAGACTACTTTGGCTTCTAATTCTTCCCTTTCTTGGTTTCTTTCTTCCAAATTCTTTTGAAGTGACTCTTCAATGCATTTGTGTTCTTCAACCTCAATTTTGAGACCTTGAACTTGTTCTTCAAGAGTTTTGGAATGGATCTTCTCTGCCTTGAGATATTTTATAAGCTTGATTGCTTCCTCATAAAATTCGTCTATGGTCCATCCTTATTCTTCGTTGTTTGATACCTCCTGCTTATTGTGCTTGGGTTTATTATGCTTGACCATAAACAATACTCTCTCATTGGCTTCTTCTTCACTATCATTGTCTTCATCGGATGATGAGCTATCTTCTTTAGAGAGAAAGTTCCTTTTGGATCCTTGCTTGTTGAATTTCTTAAAGCCCTTCTTTATTTTTGAGTTGCCATTACTTTTTTTTGGACATTTTGCTGCAAAATCCCCAACCTCATTACAGCTGAAACATATCAATGGAAGTTTACCTTTGAATTGTCCATTACCAATTTGTAGTTTTCTCATGAAGTAAGCATATTCTTCATCTGAAAGACCTTCTTCATCATCTCCCTTTTCTTCACACTTGTAGATGCATGTATTTTCAATTGAAGGTTGTTTATCCTTATTGGTTTTCTTATATGCAATGAATGCAGTTTCTACATGCGAAGTACCGTCTTCATCATCAAGTCTCATTTAATATGCTATGAGAACTCCATACAATTCCTCTTTACTGAGTTTGTCTAGATTTGTACTGTATTCTAAGACCAATACCTTTGGGTTGAATCTCCCTGGTAACGCTCTAAGAATATTCCATATAATAGTCTTCTCATCAACTAGCTCTCCCAATCCTTCCAGAATATTGGTTATTTCATCAGCGTATTGAAAGTATGCAGCAATTTTGCAATCTTCTTTCATTCTGAGTTGCTCAAATTTTGCTCTATAGATTTGAAGCTTTGCTTCTTTGACATTTGAGTCACCTGCATATATATTCTCGAGCTTGTCCCATACATTTTTGGTAGTTTTACAACCTAACACCTTATGATAAGCAGATTCAATAAGTCCACTGATAATAATATTCTTTGCTTTTGTATCATTTACCAAATTATTCTTACATTGTTCATCCGCGGTTGATGTAAATCCATTTTGAACAGTGTCCCATACTTCGTAACCTTGCGCCAAGAGATAGACCTCCATTATTCCTTTCCAAAGTACATAATTATTTTCATTTAATAGAGGTACACCATTCTTGGTATGCTCCATGACTTCCTTCCATTTGTTAAACTGCTATTGAAGGAACCATGCTCTGATTCCAACTGTTGGAAATACTCAAGGGGGGTGAATCAATATTTCTTTCAGTTAGAGAATTAGTTAATATTTAATTATTATCAGTGTTTGTACAATGATAGAAGAAAACAGGAGGAACACAAATGCACACAGTTTTTAAGGTGGAAACCCACTCTGGGACAAAAGCCACCTAATTCTTTTCTAATAATTCTTTTCAACTCCAATTGAAAATAAAGCTCCAACTTCCTAGAATATAGAAAGGCATTCTTCTCCAGCTCCTGCTGGATGGACGCTCCAACGCCCGATATTCTTCAGTAGTCACTGAACGGATGCCCCAACACCCAATGAGCTACAACTCACCCTAACACCACCCTACCACCCTATAGAAGAATAAAATAATAATGGACTCCCGTACCAGGGAAAATGGTCCACTTTACAATGACATAGAATGATGTAGAAGAAGAAGATATACTAGACCATAACCCAAACTTTGACACAACCACCTAATGATGATCCTAGAACTCCCAACACTACCTCTTCAACCATTGGTAGATAGACACTAGTACAATTTTTACAATAATTTATTTACAATGAATAAGTACAACAATACCTTTACAATGATTGTATGCAGTGCTTCCCACTTGAAGACATCATATGATGAACTTCTTGATGTTGTTATGAACCTTGGTTACTGCTCTTGTCATGCTACCCTCTACTGCACCTTGTTTTTCTTTTCTACTGTAGAAATTCTGGTCCTTTGCAATCCTTGAAAACACATGATCTAGCTTTTTCTTGCCTTTTAGGAGCTCGATATTGAATCTAGTGTATCTATATTATTTCAGATCCTCCATATCTAATTTTCAGTCCTTTAGTATTCCTTTGAGTCGTATTTCCAATGCCACAAGTCTGACCCAACTTGGATTCTTCAAGAGAGAGTTATGCCCAATTTCTCACACTGCCCTAATTATGGACCGTTTCAGAAGATCGCAATTGTACGGCATGCCATGTGACATTGCTTCTTCATTTGCCTCTGAAATTGATAGAGACAAAACTAAAGACTGTGCACTATCTTTCTATTTTTACAAAATTCCAATCCGATACACAGAGACAGTGTTATGACAAATTTCCCAAGGTCACTTCTTTGAGATGAATTTCAAGAGCCTGCAAAAACACTTACTTTCACAAATCATATCTCCAAAACTGTTGTACAACTTGATCTAAAATTTTTACTGTAGCTTCCTTAGGATTTCGGCTTCGCCTCAAAGAAATCTCAGCTTCTGATACTTCGTAGTAAAATTTTTAAAGAGAAAATTCCACGATGACCTGTTTCAGATGGTCAAATCCCATGCATAAGGAGGAAATGAAGATCACAATTTATATGAATGCTTAAGTTGAGAGGGGATTCAACAAGTGAATGTGGGAGGGATTTTAGGAGCTTAAAAAATATTAATTATGACTTTCAATGACCCATGCCCCAACCCCATGGGGTTTTAGCCCACTAACTGGGGTACAAACTTCAAACATGAATATGTCTCAAACCGTGAAGAATTACATGGCGTGCCATATATCAAAGGAAACATATTGACAAGTAAAAACCATCAAAAGCATTATTGACCTAGAATATATTAATTTGATAGGTCAAAATTCCCATGCAATATTGGGTTAGCCCCTGGTGCTTCTTGGGTTGACATCAATGACAACCGATGATCAACATAATCTGTACAAAAATAACTGTTATGTCATTAGTGGGAGTTTCATATTAGTTCAAGTTTCATTAGTTTTAAATGTAGCTTTATGTTGTTGCAACCAAAGTGTCTCAACTAACCATTACCAATTTTTATCACTAGCAAGCACGTAAGTGTCTACTCACATTCGAGATAATGGCAATAAATTACTGTGTACTGTCAGAGGAAATGTTTTTAAAAGGTACTTAAAAAGGATAATAGGCCAGAAAGTCAGAGCTAAATTGTTTGAGATTAATACACCAACAGATTATAATGACAACTAATAAACTTCATTGTTATTTATGGAAAATGTGTTAGATAGAGGAAGAGCTAAAGGAACCAAAGTACAACTACCGAGTATTATATAATAACTTTTTTGTAAATCGAACGTTCATCAAATACTGATGATCAAGAAGACAAAGGAAGAAAGGTAAGACAGAGATGGAGATCAAACTAATTCAAATTTAGGAATAATACTGGACACATAGAAGTGGGAAAGATATAAATGTTAAAAGCACGCTTTCAACACCCACAGAAATAAACATAGGTTCAATGGGTAGAAGTTCATATATGGAGAATGAAAGACAACCAGATGGATGGGGAGTGAATTAAAACATGAAAATCAAAAAATGAAAATAGTTTCATGGAGTATAAGAAATCTATAACCACAAAATAAGAAAATGGCTTTATGATGCTCAAATAGCTTCTAATCAAGCTTCATGGACAAAGGGGCAAGTAATTGAGGATATCATCATATTGATGATTCAACTTCTACATATACCAAACATGATCAACAAGGGCTACAACGAGATCTCAACGATGGTCAATCCACTGGCAAGATGCTCCAACTAAGTTAAAAGAATGGATTAACTAGACTAACTGGAGGATATTGTGAAGGAGACCTTGTGAAGCAGTAATGATCAAACTTAAATAAATGCACAACGAGACCTAAATATCTGAATATAGCGTAACAATAAGGATGTTCCTAGATATTTTGAAATTAAAAGGTACTGAAAGCAACATAAAACAAGGAATAGATAAAGAGCTAGATAAAATGAAATTGCTGCAAACTACTTCAAATTACATAGATGTTGAAGCAAATTAGGCGTGCGATAGTCAGAGGGGAATATTACGACAATCGAAGAGCTTTAGCCAGTTCAACTTTAATATGCACTAAGGAAAAAATGGATGGAAACCATTCATTGTGCAATAGATGCCCATATAGACAGGTGCTTGAAGATGTCTTGCACACAACAAATATGGAAATATAGAGGGGAGTTGAAATGCTATCTAAATTAATTCAATTAGAACCATACATGAAGCAAGTCCTAATAAGAATCTTTGAAAATCAAATATCGATAAACACAAGGGGTAGAGATGAAAATTATCAACTGTGAGCTGGAAGGCCGTGCAGATAGTCTTAAATAAGTCAATCAATGTTTCTGAATAGGATCCAAAAGCTGTTGCTGAGCATCGAAGTTCAAGGAAAATAAATCAATAATAACAATATTCCTGCAATAGAAAACTTATATTATTTCAATTACTTTGTTGAGAGATTGATCACAGCAAAGAGACTAAAATATATCTACATATCAAAAAAGTTTGATCGGTTAATTTAAGTAATAAAGAGGCAACAAAACACTTAGGAAAGAGAATCCTTGTGCCACACATGAATTGAATTGATGAAAGAAAAGCAGTGTATAACTTCACGACACATCAATCGAATTGGGGGTACTCAGAATGAATCAAATCGATCTTGTGACCAACCACTGCAAATCATGTTAAAACCTCACCTGCTTAGTAAATGCAAGCTCCAACTTTAATAGTAAATGCTAAAGAAAAGCAAAACTCTAGCCTCAATAGTCCTTGTTGCAGAGCTAGTGACACTCACAAAGAAAACAAGAGAAAAAGAACTAGGCAGAGGTATTGAAACCCTAGACACTATCCGCCAAAATAACCCAAAACTTAATCTGAGAGAGAAGTCCAAAATAAAAAGCAACCACCTCACCTCTAGGTCACTCGCCAAATACCAATGAATTACAACCTGCCTCGATCCCCTATGTCTCATCCTTCTCCTTGAGTAATCTATCAATCAGTCGAGAAACCAATAATTTTAAAATATAGAAAGATTGATTGTTCCCGTAATAGACAAATCAATAATTTTAGTCTTCCCATTGAAAAAATTGAGTTTTGAACCTAGAGGCCGGCTACGACTGGCAGCTTTATGGTATGGATCATTCATTGCTTAATACCCTTATGGGATCTCGCTTTCGAATAGAATCTTAGTAAACATGATCAAGTGATTCAACGACTCCTTTGGGTGAAAAAAAGGCTATAAAAATAAAAATGAAATTAATAATAAATGAATAACATTAAATTTAAATAAATTAATGTTAAATTGAAAAGAGAGAAATGTCACTCTCACCTTGCATGAAGGCTAGATGTTAGAAAGTATTGATTTTTTATTTTCAAGTTCCAATATACACTTACCAAGGTTTGGAAAAAAAAATGCCACCCATTATAATAGTTGCCACACATGTAGAAGCGTATGACATAGTGGCTCCTTCCATGCATGCTCCCCATGTTACTTGAACTGTAGAAAAGATCAGAATGGAGAAGCTACAGAAAAAATCAAAATGAGGAAGCTACAAAAAGGAAAATTTAGGGGAGCTGTAGTGAGGCACGAATTTGAGAACATTGCAAAGCCTCCAGAGAACATTGTTGAGAACATTTTATCATATTGTTGGGGCCAACACTATATACCATTGAGGAAACTTCATACTTTATCCAAAAAAGAGTTGTTTCCAGCATCCTATTTTTCAACGAGAGCTTTCCAACATGCAACGTCGGGTCCCTTGATCCAAAACATGTTGCTGGTAAAATTTTGATGTGCATGATTAACGGTGGAATTCCAGAAGCCAACCAAACCGGAGCTTTCGGTCTTATAATGGCCTATGGTGATCACAATTCCGCTGTCCTGGATCCTTCCCAATTCCTGGTGCCCTGCTTCCCTGTCGTGTTGATTACTACGGGTCAAGGTCGTTTAATAGAAGAGTATGTAAAAACTAGTGTAGAAAATGACACTGGCACATTGAGATTCATTGTAACCCAGCTGGGATTTAAGCCTACACTTGTTGTGGAAGATTTCTCAGTGTGAGGGCCCTATTTTCTCACGCCGGGAATTGTGAAACCAGACATGATTGCACCGAGCATTGACATTCTAGTAGTCGTATTATCTTTTGGGAATGTAACAGTCATCGGATCGGGTCCATTAAAGGGAAACTACTCTTTCAGTTCTGGCACCTCTATGTCATGTCCTCATGCAACGGCTGTGGCGGCACTAGTGATAGCGATGCAACTGGATTGGAGCCCCGCCGCCATTAGGTCTATTCTCATGACAACTGCCTACAAAGAGAATAATACCAGTCAGGATATAAAAACGGATAATATCGACCAGGCTATAACAGATGTGGCAGGTCCTCGTAGGGCTATGTCAATTAGGGCAGTTAAACTAAGTTTTTTCCCTTCTAGCCTCAGTAAGAGGCCAAACTATGATGGGCTGCAACCATCCTCTTCTACAGCATCAGAAAAGGTTCATGTTCTACAACATCTGAAAACAACGTTCAGGTTCTATAACATCTAAAAAGGTAAGATTTAGTCGCCCAAATATGAAATGAAATGGATCATGTATTTATTGTGCACATAATTAGATCCAAAACCGTTGTTGTAAATTCAAATTTATCCAAACATTCTGAGGTTTTCAACATTGAATCAGTTCGTAAGGTGGTCCAAAATTTACCAATATAAGGTTAGATACACTGAGTTAGAACCAAGAAAGGCCTTATGTTGGCACATGTGCTTACCTCAGAATTAGGATGCTTCATCTGCTAAGTTTAACTCAGAATTAGGATGATTCATCTGCTGAGTTTCAGGTGCCTAATATCCTTTGGTTCCATACAGTTAGTAAAGGCTAGGTAAGATGCTAATTCCATGAAAGCTTCACTCTACATTTCTAAATTTCAGGTGCATAATATCCTTTCGTCCCATACCATTAGTAAAGGCTAGGTAAGATGCTAACTCCCTGAAAGCCACTATCACGATGCTTGTGTTTCCGCGGAGCCACTATCATGATCTATACAGGAGGAAGGCTATCTTGCATGGTTTTATAGGAGGGCTAAATTTCTCTGTGCATGGTTTTATAGGCGGGCTAACCTTGTTTGTATAGGTGGGCATGGACATGGTTATATAGTTGGCAGTTGTACAAGGGCAGATTAAAACATTGAATAACATGCATTTGAAGCATGCAAACATTTAGTGTAATTGAACTAATGTTAGCAGTAGTTTCACAGTTTAAAAGAGGAACTAAACATATCCATATGATATATAGTCTTAGATCCTGTGCCTCTAAAAGAGGCCAAATAATATGAGAAACTTAAAATTATATAAAAACTATGGACAAATCTAAAAAAAAATCTAAAAACTATGACTCAATCCACGGTAAAGCTTCGATAAACCTTAAAATTGCTTAAAATTATGGCTTTATTGGCAACAAAACTAATTTTTAACAATCAGTTTCGATTATTATAGTCCCTGACCTAGCCGCACGTGCTAGGGACTAATAACAGTAGTAAAAAATGAGCACCTAAAGTAGGGAAAATACCACCTAACTAAGGTCATCAAATAAATATTTAAGAATAAGGACATCAAGAAGGTATTTAAAAAGGAACGAAGAAGGTTTTATTCTTATGTTGTTGAATCATCTCATAAAAACGCATTATATCCCTCTTACATATGTTGAGTGATATATAAGATTTTGAAGGTGTTAAAGAGAAAGAAAAGTGCAACCTCATTAAAGTAATTTGAGACTATTAAATAGTTTTTTAAAACATATCATTAACAATTAGTAACAAGAAGTGTATACGACTTCTCCTATTTCCATGGAAAGTGTTATATTCGATAAACAATATATTTTCAAGTAAGGATAAAGTAACATGTATAAAAAATTAGAAACAAGTCCATTCACACTTCAACATTAAAAGAACATTATTTTAAGACAAAAAACCATGTTTCCTAGAGAGCTTTTAAATCTTGACAAATGAAGATAGCTACTATAAGTGGTAATCATATGAAAATTTTTACAGCTATTCATATTTTTTACACATCACCTTGTCACCATGACAATTGACTATTCGAATGTATGTTTTTCCATATAATTCATATGTTCCAAAGCACTCCCATACAAGTTAACAAATTAATCACCTTGAAGAAAGAAACAGTTTTGGGTTATATGGAAAAACAAATTATTTTTAGTGACTTTCATGCTTTCCTAGATAGTATTTTCACATGCGCAACTCCTCCCATTGGTACTCGTGTAGAACTATGTTATGTATTACACTGTGGACCATGCACAAGACTCTACAAAAAATAAAAAAATAAATGTAATGATAGAAGCCTTTTTGGCTGAATATATCCCAACGAAAAGCTTAAAGGTCATGCCTATTTGAGCCTAGCCCCTCCCATCATGGAGATAATTCTCATTCTTCAAGGAACCCTAATCCCACCTTAAGTGGATCTCATCCTTTTGATGTGGATCTGAAAGTTCCTTCTATTGGCCTATAAATCAACGATAGAGTAGAGGGTTAAGGGAGGTTGCTGAAGGAAGAATTATGCTGGTCACATTAGGCTTGAGAGCTTATCATCCAAGTAAATGATTGTATGCTTGTGGGAGGAGCTTCACAACATCAAGGAAAATGTCGTAAGACTATTCTATATTTTTGAATTAATACAATTGATCTCTTTTTCTCACTACATTGTTCTATGTATCTCATGAATGAATTATATTATTGTGAGTTTATCCATTGAAATGATGTTGGTTACTAGTATCCTTGATAATTAGTGTGAATCTTTGAACTATCTATGTTGCATATGCCTTTGATCCTTTGGTTTCTATGTATGTCGGTCTATTTCAAGCATTGAAAAGTCACATCAAGGCATAACGAGGATCTTCATCAAGCATTTATTAATAAGGTATGGATATCATTTCCTCTCCTTTTAATTTTATGATCCAATGAATATAGATTCAACGAAAGAGTAGGTTGTTTTTTTTCTTGTTACTAAGATTTGTTGGAAAACTAGGGAGGTCTCTCTTATATGCATGAGGGATTAGTCCAATATAACAATATTAGAAGATGGTTTTTTGGAAAAGAACTATTATTTTCCAAAAAATCATCTTATACTATAAGTGGTGTTGTAGAAAGGCCCTAGAGCTAATCATGAATAAAAACAGCTTGAATAGAGAAAATTCTATATGTAAGAAAGAGTTGGATACCCTTGATGAATCAATAAAGAATATAATGATAATTAGTTTGAAACCTCACTTTTCTTCTTTTGTCAATTATTGATTTATAATATTTACAATATTTTTATATATTAAAATTAATTAATGAATTTTAATCTTATTTATCATTTGTTTTTTCATAATAATAATAATAATACTCCAAATTGAGGTGATGACCAAGCCAAACATCAAATTGGTGTATGAAATTGTCTCCATTGTAGGGACAAAGAACCTACCTCCATGCGATGATTTGATTCCTAAAGTCTATGAATGTGTACATAATCTACCCTCTTATAGATTTGAATGTGTGATTTCCTAATAGGAAACACCTATTCCTAACCATTAATTTTAGTCAATATCTATTATTTTATAACATTTATATAATAAAAATATAATATACATTTTAAAACATGATAAACCAATCTATGTTATATAATATTATAAACGTGTATAGATTGTATAAATATCTTATGTTTATATTCATTATAAACATTATACCATTAATGATTATATTCATATGTAGTGTTACAACAAGGTACTCTTTATTGTTAAGGCTCTTCTTTTACTATGTTTATGTTGTTTGTCCTTATTCTATATACACATTTATTATTAATCCATGTTGAAGGCTATGATTATAGAAATTGATTGATTAATAACTTCTTATTACTTTTAGAGTTGACCATATATCTTTTTGTATTCACTAATTTTTGAGATAGGTAGAATAAATCCAAGTTTTATTTTTTTAATGAATCAAAAATCCATTCTTTCAAATATTATTAGTGGGTAACATTGGAATATTATTGTAAATTTCACTCTTTCTAATATAATTTTTTACATTAAAATATTTAGTTGACCTAATTTTTCATATTTCATACCACAAGGATGCTTCCGAGTTTTAATCTTTATTTGTTTTGGTTTTGGTTATCCAAATTTTTAAGTTGTAACTATAATTTTTTGATTTTCAATGTCTAAAATTAATTAATTTGTATGAAATCTCCATCTACCACATTCATAACATATACATGACCTTCACACTTCCTCCCACTTCAAAACTCTACAACCACTACCTTCATCCATTGCATTCACAGAACCATGGTGTACCCAACAAATTTTCATATTAGTTAGTGATAGGAGCAAATCCATAGACCCATTGATGGTTCACTAGAGCCACTACAAGTTATTCAAATAACTTTGTAACAAAGAAACTAAAACGATTAAATGATGCACAAGCATCAAGATAAAATTTTATTATTCATTTGTGTGAAATAGGGGGTGAGATTTTTTAATTATTTTGCTGATTTTTTAATAAATTAAGAGAGAAAAATGTAAAGGAAATTATTATTCTATATATTCTTTTAATAATTAAGGATATGAGTGGAATGTATTAGGTAGATAATCTAGGGAGTAGGAATTCCATATACGGAACTTTGTTGAGTCCAAAACTAGAATAAATCTAATTTAGATTTAGTTGAGATTTGTGTGGAGGAATTTATGGAATGGAGTAAAGTCATATTTATGTATAAATAGGAGAGTTGTGTAAGGAAGAATTCAGAGAGGGGGAGAAGTGAGGAATATAGAGAGTATGAGAATGATTTGAGAGCTTTTGTAAAGGGCCAAGAGCCGAGAGAGGCTCTCCATTATAATATTTGGCCGAGGATTTGTTGTGTTATTTTATATCAGAAGATTTTTGTTTGGATAAGCTCTATTTATTTATGTATGATTTGAGAAATTTCAAATCTGTGGTTAATGAAGAGTTGTTTTTATGAGAATTTTAATGCTGAAGGAAGTACATTGTTTTATATGATGGGATCTGATTTAACCCAGAATCCCTGCATCATTTGGTATCAAAGCCAGAAAGATACCTATTTTGAATATGCAAGTTTGTATATACATATAATGTGTGTGCAAGTTGTGAATGTAGGAATACACACATCAGGGAAAGGTGTTCATAGCCAATGCAAGAGAATTCCTTCTACGTTAGCAGTGGAATCAATTTTTTAAGTTTACTCATGGTGACAAAGGCTGGTGTATGCGTGTAAGTGAGGGCGCACTAAGCAATAGAGAGAGAAGGATTGATGCCCAATGAACACATGTTGAACTGGAGCTCGCTCGAGCCATGGACTCAAGAAAGTCTACGCAATTCGATGAACACTATGAAATTACAGCTAGTAGCAGAATTTTTATAAAGGATTGTTGAGGTCGTAGAACAGTGGATCCATGTTTGGCTGATGGTAAATGTTGAATGGTGTAATTAACACCAATTCCTAGAACGCATTTAATGAAGTCGACATCAACAGGGATGGGCTCTACGTCCTGTAGATTGCATTGTAGCATGTGCTAAAGGGAACAATGGTACTAGAAGTTTAAGAGAGCTTGGTTGACTTCGCATGTCTATGGGTTAACCACATTGCGGCCAGCTGCTCAACGAAAGCAGTGTTTAAACATGTGATTAACTTCACCAGTCGATGGTCCATCTGTAAACGCATTTAGATGTTGATCATCAATGCTGAGAGGTGAATTCCTATATGCATCCAACCCTGCAATAAAAGGTGATAAATTATGAATAAATTCTTGTTAGAGGTCAGTGTACCAGTGGGGACGTAGCCTAATTACCATATGCATTATAAAGAAATTAAAAAACAAAAAAAAAACAAAACAAATCGTGTTGTGATGTGCGCACAAACAGTCTTGAGGGACTCATATTCCTTTGAAAAAAAAATTGATATTTGCATAGAGAATTTTTTCATGCTCTATGAGATTAAATCGTGAATAGCACATGGTTTAATAAATTGGCTAAATCAAGCTTAGAAAATATTGCATGTTTAATTGCATAATTATGAGGGAGAGAGGTTTCAGAAATTGCCTATGAAGTAGTAGATCAACCACATCATTCTGAAGAATAAGCTTGGGCCAAGGAGAAATTGCATATTTTACTGTACTAATTTTAAATGTGGGATCTGTGTTTTTTCCCTAAATGTTGGAAGCCCATTTGGAGATCTTGCTTGATAAGATGCCAGTCAATGGGCTGAGAGTGCGTTCACTTGGACAAATTAGAAGGGTGCATAAATTTGGAAAGGTACGTTAAGTAAATTTATGGGGTGAACATATCATATGTTGAAATTTTTGGGTTTTCTTAACCAAATTCAAATTTATAGACAAGTATTTTTGCGGAAATGATAGGTCAACATGTTGTTCAACATTAAAGTGAAAATGTTGCAAATGTGGAGGTATAAATGAATGGAAAATGAAAATGCGCTATCCTGGGTGAAATAAAAAGAAGTATGCATTTTTATGAGATGTTTTATTATGAAAAATATGGATTCTCATAGTTTTGGTTAAGTCATTTTTGGACCAAATCTTGTAGTTGGCAGTGGAAGAATTCTTTTGGTTTTTGTTTTAATATTGTAAGACACAATTGCGTGATGATGTAGAATCTTTATTTTACCATCATGTGATGGCATTCAGGATGGACATGATGTACGAGTTGTACATTATTCATTGCAGAAATTGAATGCATGAATAAATTGTTATCTATACATAGGTGAAGAGATGTAATTGGATGTACCATTTATAATGTGCAGTTGTATGGTGCATGAAAGTACAGGTGAGAGATGGAACAAGACCACATAGTGATATTGAAGGTGAGCTGATATGTTTTATTTTAACTCTAGTTTGAAGACGATATTTGCAGAGTTCGGGTTGCAGACAGTTGAACATCTCAACAAAAGAACTTCACAGTTTTGAAAAGTGATGATGAAGGAGACTGGTAATAGTTTTTGAATGAAAGCAAAGTGTGGAGTAGAACCTTGAAGAATTCGAACAGAGATTGGAAAAAAAGGACAGTTGTGTTCTTAAAAAGTGCAGATGAGTTGAAGCCTAGAGGGAGGAAAGAGGATGCTCAAGAGGTTCCAGAGAATAGAGAACCAGTGCTTGCCAAAATTCCAATTCCAGAGAGAGGATTGGTTTTGTAAGTGGCAGCAAGGAGGACTTGTTGTTGCAAAGGCTTTAGTACAACTCATGGTGAATGAGTGAGGAAATCATGAATGTAGAGAAAAATATGACTACTGAAGTTCATTACAAAGGTTATGAAGAAGACCATAGCAGAATAAAGGAGAAAGAAGATGCCAAGTCAAATGGCATGAGAATGAGTCAAGAGCAGATTGACAGAGGGAGAGCTGAGGTAAATTTCTGTCTTGAGTTGTTGATGGAAGTGTTATAGAGAAGTAAAGTAGACCAGAGATATGGATGGAGTATGAAAAGGAAAGTCAAATGGCATGGATTCCAACTGCAGTGGGAGCATAGAGTGAATGTTCAATTGAAGGAAGAGTTACTCAATTTAAATGACTATGTAAAGAAATATCTGATATGTGAGCTAGAATATGGTCCATTGCTTTCTAAAAGTAATGATATGACAGAAGAGAAATATACAGAGGAACTGAATCAAATGAAGGATTTAGAGTAGCAAGGGAATATGATAATTGAAACATCAAGTGGGATCACAAGGTCTTATGTTTTTAAGACTAATCATTTGTGTGTGATTGCAGGTACATCACAGGATGTTGAACAAACCTTAAAGTTTGTTAAGGAGGAGATGTTGAATCTGGAAATTTTTCAGAATGATGCCGGATAGCCAGATCTCAGAAAGAAATGAAGGCAGAGGGGTCTCATGGAAATATTTAGCAGAATATTGAAGCGGAGGAAGAAGGGCCATCTGATGATTGGTCAATAGCAAGTGAAGGTATGGAAAGTAGTGTAAAATTTCCAAGTACTACCCCAATTGAGATTTCTGAGTTATATAGAAAGTTATATCTTCAAAGAAGGAAGTTGGAAAAGTAGAGGATCTATACTTAGGATTAGTTGTTGAAAGAGAAAGATGAAGAAATTGTCCTGAATAATAATCAGGAAACAAAGGATAAGGATGTAGGAATGATTCAGCAAATTGAAGAAGTTCATTATTGCGAACCAGAACAGGGAGACATTCTTGAAACATATGATATGGAGGAGGGACTAGCTGACAGTCTCATGAAGGATTTAAATCATCTTACTAATGTGCTGATGGAAGAATAAATTTCAGAGCAGCATATTGAAATGTTGCCAGAGGAGAAAGAGGCACTGAGGCCTTGTGTTTTTTATTTTAGCAATTTTTTTGTGAGTAAAAGTTTTAACTCAGATGCTAGAGAAGATCTATTGGACAGAGAAATTAGACTGATAAGGAGGATAATGATGAAAGTATCCCAGAAGAATACATTTGTAGTAAAACAAAGAAGTAGCAAGAGGAAGACAACAGAAGACTGTGAAAGCATCGCCAGTGGGGCAGTGCAACATAAATTGTGGAGACATTGAGAAAAACAACAAACAAAAATAGCAACAAATGGAAAATTGCAACACAAGATATGGGATCCAGGAAGACAAAGATCCAAAACACATGATCAGATGATAATGATTATTTTCAACCTTGGGAGTCTGATGCAGGAGCATTAAGCTCAAATTTTATTATTCATTTGTGTGAGATAGGGGGTGAGGTTTTTTAATTACTTTGCTCATTTTTTAATAAATTAAGAGAGAAAAATGTAAAGGTGAGGATTAATGTATATATTCTTTTAATAATTAAGGTTATGAGTGGAATGGATTAGGTAGATAATCTTGGGAGTAGGAATTCCATATATGGAACTTTGTTGAGTCCAAAAATAGAAAAAATCTAATTTAGATTTAGTTGAGATTTTTGTGGAGGAATTTATGGAATGGAGTAAATTCATATTTATATATAAATAGGAGAGTTGTGTAAGGAAGAATTCAGAGAGGGGGAGAAGTGAGGAATACAGAGAGTGTGAGCATGATTTGAGAGCTTTTGTAAAGGGACAAGAGTCGGGAGAGGCTCTCCATTGTAATATTTGGCCGAGGATTTGTTGTGTTATTTTATATCAATCTATTTGTGTTTGGATAAGCTCTCTTTTATTTATGTATGCTTTGAGAAATTGCAAGTGTGTGGTTAAGGAAGAGTTGTTTTTATGAGAATTTTAATGCTGAAGGCAAAAGACATTGTTTATACAAGTAGATTCCATTTAACTGATTCTACATCATTAACAATATTTTTCACTTTATCTATATAGAAAGGTATTTAATTTTTTATTCACTTAATATAAATATAAATATACATATATATATATATATATATATATATATAATTTTTCTCATTTACTATGAACATATTCATCGTAAATATACTTCTTCCAATACCATCCTTGTCCAAAAAATATTAATTTTTGTTAATAATATTCTCTATCTAGGGAAGTTATTTAGCTTTATCTTTATATATATTTCTACTAAAAAATGATTTTTTTTTTATTACTTTGAGCACATTCATTGTAAATATAATTCTTCCAATCCTTGTTCAAATTATTTTGAGATTTGTTAACAGTAGCCTCTAGCTAAGGAAGTTATGTAACTTTATTTTTATAGACCCTATATATCTACATTTAATAGCTTTTCTCATAACATCTTATATCCATGATCCAAGTGCATATTGGTCGCCACCCACATATTCCATTTGGACCCCCACCATCGGTTCTTTTAGTTTTTCATTTTTAGCAGAACTTACTATTTTTAGTGTGTTTTCGGGTCGTGAACTTCCGAAAGCATTTGGAGACCCTAATGATCCAAGTGGATATTGGAGGCCACCCACCTATTCCATTTGAAACATCACCATCAGTTCTTTTATTTTTTTAGTTTCAGTGCAAGTTACTATTTTTAGCAGTTTTTCGGGTCTTGAACTTTCGAAGCCGTTTTGAGACCCTAAATGATGTTTTTTGGAAAAAGCAGAAGCAACCTGGGTCTATGGATTGATGTTTCTCACACAAAAATTTTGACTCTAATATATCTTTCTAACGATGTTTGTGCATGTCAAACAGATATTGTATGCAAAAGTTATGTCCCCAGGAAGTTGAAACACCAATTTACCCAAACAGGGCCCATAGTTTTGGCGCTTCATCTCCTAGGGTTAGGTTTTTGGATGTTTATATTTTCCCATTGTTTCTCAATAATAAATAGGCCCTCGAGCCTCATTGTAACACAGTTCAGAGGCTTGTAGCCACCACATCTCTTCTCATAGATATGCTACTAGTGCCCTAGCTAGTTTATTTCCATTATTTATCTAAGCATATTTATGTTATTTGATATTAATGAAATGTAAGATTATTTCCACTGCATCTATGTTTTTATGTATAATTCTATATTTTATTGTGTTTACATAAATCTGGATCAGTGGTATCCAAGTGGTTTTCTCTTTCTCTTTTTTTCTTTGCATGTCCCCGATGAGGTTAGGGTATAAGGATTTAGGGCTTGATGTGGTTGAACCCTTGGAAGATAAGCCTCGCAAACCCTGATGACCTCCCAAGGCAGAAAAAAAGAAAGATGAGGGAGCAAGACATCCTATCAAAATCTTGCTCGAGGAGGCCCTCAAGAAGGAAAGGAAGGCGATGATGGATAACTTTGCTCAGATCCTTCAACGGCTACCCACCTATGGCGCATCTACATCCAACAACCACTCTAGAGGCGCCACACCCTTCAAGGTACATGTAAGCTTTGAAATTCCTGTATTTGAAGGCCAGATAGATGTAAATTCTATAGATAGATGGTTGAATTTTCTAGAAGGGTATTTCTCAGTCCATGATTTCTCTAAATGAGAAAATATATTTTTTCTCTCCTCAAAGCTGCCCCCCATGTCAAAGACTGGTGGGAAACCTATTGTGAGAAAAATGATGAGAGGGAACCCTCCTTGTTCTTAGCCACACCCACTTGGAATATGTTCCGATACGACATCAAGGAACAATATTACCCTATAAGGAGTTACGATGAGAAGTACATCCAATGGACCACACTGCAGCAACAAAGGGATCAAGATGTGTATGGACTGACGAATTTGTTCCATACCCTGGGCACAAAGTTGGTTATTAAATATTCAGAGAGGAATTTGTTTCTCAAGTACCACAACTGTCTGCACAAACACATTCAGGAGGAAATGGAATTCCTCGACATTACCTCGCTTGCCACGACATATCGCTATACTACCAAGATTGAGCAAAAATTTAAGTACAAGAAGCGAGACTTTGGATCCTCGAATTCAAATCAAGGGAATGGTGCCCCCGAACCATAGAACAAGGGGTAGAGCCAAAGCCGAGGGACTCATAACACTGCCATAAATCCAAAGGACATGGGGAAGTGGTGTGAATTTCATAACAACCCCACTCACAACACAAATGAGTGTCGGGCCAAACAGTCATTGGTGGCCGAATAGAAAGAACCCAAATCATATGCATGTTCTGATCCTTAGCTAGAACCAAACAAGGGAGATGACAAAAGGAAATAGATCATTGATGCACACCACAGTGCCATTGTTGCCACCACCAAGCTCTGGAGGGAGGATCCCTAGGATCCAGAAGTGGGTGAAGGGTTCTCCACTGAAATTTCTTGTCGATAGCGGAAGCCAAAAGAACCAAATTTCAGTAGAGGTCATAAAGCAGCTCGACCTATTGATCATAGCACACCCACAGCTATATACCATCAGGTCGCTTCATCCAAGGAGATAGCTCCATGCCCGCCAACAGTTCCGCCTTTCGTACACCATCAATAAATTCACGGATGAGGGTAATATGTGATGTTTCTCCTCTTGATGTAGATGATGTATTATTGGGCCAACCATACCTGTGGTGGTGACATGTTGTGTATGATTCTAGGTCTTGTGCTATTATTATTACTTTGGGAAATAACTTGTATAGGATACCAAATGTAGTACCTCCTCCTACCATCTCTTTGACTACTGCAAAACAACCCAGTAAGATTGTTTCCCAAACCAAGAAATTTATTTTCATTACCATTCACCCACAAGAAAAGAATAATATTGTAGCCACAGCCTTGAAATAGGGCTCCCCTGCACAACAACAGCAGATGGAAAAAGGCATGGAGGAAAACGAGGATATTTTCTCCTCACCCACAGATGTTCCTCTATACTATCAGGACAAGAACTTCATTGATCATACCCCCAATGCACTACTTCTTGATTTTTCCATACGTCATATAACTACAGAGATAGAATCCATACATGTACTATCTGAGGTTGACAAAAAAAACCAAACTTACTGAATGCATCTAGCATGTCTGCCTGCAGGTCCATAACATCTTCGACAAATGTAATACCCAGTTCAACAAAATTTTCCTTATCGCATGGAGGATCTCAACAAAATGTGGACCATTTCTACCTAAGGTAGGAGGAACGATCTGGGTGGACATTGTTGGCCACCAACCTATTCCATTTGGACCTCCATCATCAACACTTTCAGTTTTTCACTTTTAGTACAACTTACTATTTTTAGCAGGTTTTCGGGTTCTGAACTTTTGGAGCTGTTTGGAGACCCTAATAATCTAGGTGGATATTGGTGGCCACCCACCTATTCCATTTGAAACTCCACCATAATTTCTTTCATTTTTTCAGTTTCAATGCAACTTACTATTTTTAGCAATTTTTTGGGTAGTGAACTTCTGAAGCCGTTTTGAGGCCTTAAACGAATTTTTTTGGGAAAACTAGGAGGAGCATGGGACCATGGACCGATGTTTCTCACACCAAAAGTTTTATTCCTCAGATATATGTTTATAACAAGTTATGGTTCACGTCAAATGGAGATCATATGCCAAAATTCCATCCAGGGAAGTTGAAACACCAATTTACCCAAACGGGGCCCATAGTTTTGGCGCTTCATCTCCTAGGGTTAAGTTTTTAGATGTTTAGAGTTTTTCATTGTTTTTAAATAATAAATAGGCCATAAAGCCTCATTTTCACATAGTTTAGAGGTCTGTAACTGCAACATCTCTTTTGAGAGATACACGACCAATGCCCTAGCTAGTTTCTTTCCATAGTTGAGTTTCATATTAATTAAATGAAATATTTTTTCCACTGCATCTCTATGTTTATGTCTACTTCTATATTTTATTGCGTTCCTACATAAATCCAGATCAATCCATGGCATTGATGCACCTTAATATCATATCTAAAGCAGAAATAAATTTTTGGTCAAGGAAATTTCTCTCAAACAAAGAAAATTCTAAACGGAAGATAGGCAATAAACATAGATGAGATTTGAAAATTTCGAAATATAGACAATAAACATATAATGAAATTTTGAATTTAGTACCACCTCGAAAAATTGAGTTATAAGTTGGGCGGGCTATCGTAGGGTGTGGCAAGCTGATGGGGATATCCACATTTTTATTAGCCCCTGCTAAAGGTAGCAAGGACAGTAGTATTTCACGTGCCCCTTTATTAGTGCCTACACAGAAATTAAGACAAAAATTTATACCTTAAACCTAAAGTTCAAAGCCAAATACTTTTTCTCCACCTTATTAAATAGTGACAATGCTTTTTTTTTGCCAATGAAATATTTCGACATCTTATTTGGCCTCTTTTGGAGGTGAAGAGAGGCATATTGTAGTGAAATATTATGTTAGACAAGGATATTGCCAATTTTTTTCCATCATCAAGTAATGTATTACCATTGTTCTGTTAAAATTAAATGTTTGTTTATAGAAACTAAAAATAATATACCTTGTAATCCATTTTCTCCTTAGTGATATTTATACCACCCATACCACCATGCAAATGTCAGTCGATGTTGTGTTGGTCAGTGTTGTGGTATTTTTTGTACCATCATCAATTATCAGGTATATAAATTTCTCTAAAATATAAATTTCTGTGATGGTCTCCCTGCATCCTGATTAGGCTAAAGATACCATACATAGCAAGGTTATTCCTACCCCTCTCTTCAATGTATTTATTCTTTTTCACCTTGATTTCGCCTTCCATGACTATGAGTCTTAGTATCTAACAACTGTGAAACTTAGAAAATGCTTGATTTCGGTTGCCCAAATTGTTCAAAATCCAAATCTACGTCCTTCATTTCTATTTTATAATGCCCTCTCTGAAAACACAAGCCTCTCAGAAGGCATATTCACACCATATTTTCACATCCATAAATTCAATCCATTGATCCATTGTTGTCATTAGTATGACATGAAATTGTTTGTGAGGGATTATTTGAGGGATACTCTGTAGTCGTGAATGTTGCCAACATATTTAATCTGTATTATTAATGGATACTCTAATGGATACTCTATTGTCCTAAATCTTGTTCGGACACCGAGTATGTATTCTTATTTTTTTTTTCCATACAGAATCCTCCTTAGTGACACTTTCAGTCGACCATGCTTTAGAAGAGTGCTAATATATATCATTCTATGATTCTAGTTGTTTATTTTTGTTCCTTTTCATTTGAATAAGAATCAACATCATGTGGAACTAGAGAGATGCTCATATTTAATTGCATAATTTTGTCAGTTGCATGTTTCCAGTAATGGAATATAAATATGGAATATGAGTGTGAAGATCTCTATCTCAAGGTGGTTTATGTAGGTGAGTTTATTATTATGTTTGATTTTGTTAAAAAGAAGTTTTAATTAAGTATAACAGGCACTAAGGGGCAATATATCTCCTTTCCCAGTCTTCACGAAGAGTCGTGATTATTATCTAGGCTTTTCCATTCATATAACTAGGTTTTTCCATTCCCATAACTAGGTTTATTTTGTCTGGTCTAACTAGGTTTATTTTTCCTGGTATAACAAGTAACTAGTAGCGAGGAAAGGTATGGGGTCAACATTTCAAGACCAAATACCTGAGAAATGTCATGAATCAAATTATTAAGTCAATAAACCCATCTATAAAAGCCTAATTAGAGTCATAAGATTTATAATCATGGATGCCCTCTTCTACAGTCTGAGTAAATTCCTCTTCCATTTGGTTCTACTACAGTTATTTTGATAAGGTATTGAGATAACTTGTTACTGGGAAACGTATGGATAATGTCCCCTCTTGTCTCTACCAAGAGAGATATCAACTCATTATTTATACACATCCTATAAAAAATTCACTAAAAGATATGAGATGCTATCAATAGCGGAATGTTTTTTGGACATAGGGAATGGGAGAATCCCTATTAACTTCCATGTGCTTTCTATTACCACATTTGCTAGTATTGCAAAGGGGAAATTTGTGAATAAACATCTCAATTTGGAACTCCATAGTTATTCAAAATTGGAGTCAGTATCAGAGGTGAATGAAGCTATACATATCTCCTAGGGCCTCATACCCATAAAGACAAAGAAATAAAGGAGACAAGTAAATACACCAAAAATCAGAGAGACAAGCAAGAATGTAAGAAATACCACTCTTAATTTGGTTATAAATCCTCATGTAGCATCAAGTATGTTTTTCGTCACTCACTCTATATGAAATTTGAGGAGATAAGAACATACCTTACCTATGCATATTTAAATATGTAAATCCCCACATGCCTTTTCAAATGTTTATTAACTCTTTTCTTAAATATATTTTTAAATTATTACCTATTTCCTCATATGTTCATTGTTGTTTTTTTAAACAAATAACATGATATATAAATATATATAAATTAAATTAGCTTCATATGAATTATCTTTTCTTTCTTGATGCTACATATGAATTGTATGATGTCTTTATTTATGTGCCTGGGATGATTATTGATATGTCAATGTTGATGGAGTTGAGATTCCTTCTTTTGTTATTTTTTCTTTTGTGTGTATTTAGCACATAAATTATCTTCAAAAGGAGAAGTGTTTTTCTTTGGGATGGGAATTATAAAGTTGGCCTTTGAAGGTGTATATGATAATAACGGTTTAGTTATTTATTTCCCTAGCTTTGGGGTGCTATCCAGGTTCCTTATTGTCCTTTTTCTCCAACTATGGTTCCTAGCCCTTTGCGGTGTTGCTCATTGCGGGTATGGATTTTTTTTTATCATGGAGTTATCTACATGGTTTTTGTGAGCATTCCAATGAGTGTACAAAATTTGGATTATATTACCGTTATATTAATTCTCTAGAATACAACCTCAATAATCAAAATCAACCATATAAGAAAGTATCAAGGCTATAGCTTATCAACAATTGGAAATCATTATACATAATATGAGAAAGAAGTGACCATTTTCATCCCATTTATGTGATGACACAAGTATTTATGTGAAATAATTGAATTTCATTAGCAATGGTTTATTTTTTTTTCTAAAATATTATGTGAATAATGTTCATGTAGGTTTTGTAGATAATGGATTTGAAAAAGTAAGACAAAGTTATGGGTCACATTTTGCTAATAGAGGCCTCAAAGCCCAGAAGTGCTCAGAAACTGAAAGAGTATTCATCTCCTCGATCTAGCCAAGGTCCTTCTTATTTTTTTGTAAATTTAATTATAAAATATTTGTTTATTTCTCTCTCTTTCACTTTCCCCTAGAAATAATGGATGATTTTCTATCATCGGTTATTCATGTTTTTTCGTTAATTGAATTAAAGCTTCAACTTTCCATGCTTTGTCCTGTATATTTTGTAGCTGAAAAATTCTCTATAAATATTAGGGTGCTTTAGCTTCCATAAGGGTTATAATACCGAGGTAAAATTTCAAAATTATTGATAGTGGAACATATATACAAATTTCTCTAGTGTAATCTTATATTTGATGTTGCTGGTTGTTCATGGATACTGAGTCATTTTCTTGAACTTAGGTAGCTTGCATTAGATTGTAATTAATCAACATACCTGAAAGGATTATTTTTGAAATGCATGCTCCTCATATTCTTACATCTTAGACCCTCTATATGACACTCTTGGTAACTGGCAAACTCTGGTTTTAAGGTACTAGTTTGATCTGATGCCATAAGTTCATATTTGTTAAACTTAAATGCCATTAGTCTTGATTCTTCTTGCAACTAGCTTCTACATGTCAAGATGTTGTAAATTAAATTATAAATTATGTTGATATATCTGATGTGTTTTCTATTGAAGTAGAATTGAAGATTGTAAGTAACTAATTTGATGAATGGGAACCTAAATAAATAAATCTTGTTGACCAATCATGAAACAATTCATTGGAGCTACTTTTTAGGTGTTGATTTTTGCTGACTTTCTGATACCTTCTAATTTTGTATAATTATATTTTTTTTTTGTTCATCTATAACATCTTATTTCCAAAACTAGATTCTTTATATCTGAGAGAACATGATTATGTAATCAATATTCAACATTGTAGTGTGAGATATAATTCTTATTATGACAAAATCTTCACCTTCCAAATTTCATCCACAAAGAATGGTATCAAAATGAATATTTAGTTGTCATTTTCTTTGAGTTGTATCATTTCTTTTGAAATTTTGAAATAATTCAAACAAGAATTATTGAATTCGATCTATCTCCTTAGCGAGTATGGATACATACGAGTGGGTTGGGAAGTTACGGTAGTAAAAACGACATATAGTAATTTGAATTTTCACCTAGAAGTAGGTCAGGCATGGTGAAACTTGGAGGAAATTAACTAATTCCCTTATATATCAAAAATCCCCATTATGTGGTGAGTGTAGCCCTACGTCTTTCTTTACTAGCCATCTTGACTCACTAATATCTAGAGAAGCCTTAGATATGTGTGCAGGGTAGAACCCAATAATTTTAAGTAGTCTTGGATGTTGTTAGAGTAAATTTAGTGCTAAAATACTGGAAAGGGTATTTTGATGGTTAGTTAATGGCTCTCCTTCCCAAAAGGTTTTCCTCTCTTCCACCCTCTTTATTTTTCTTTTGGAATGAATAGGATATCATTGCCAACCCACTAGAGGATTCAAAAGTGAATTGGACCTTTGATGAAGGGCCTTATGTCCATTCCAACAAGTCCCAATACTTCAAGAAATGTATCCTTTAATTCCAGGTATAATATTTGTCTGCTGAATAGATTAAAGAAACACTTCTCTTAATATAATTATTACTGAGCAGCATCCATCTAATCTACGCACTCCAACACACACCAAGACAAAATAGTTGTAAAACACATTGGTTACCCAAATATGTTGTGATCCCCTACATCATACATTTATCAAGTTGTGTCTACAATCACATCACTATCATATGACAAAGAAAAATTGGTTAATACCATGATTATAGAGAGAAGGAAAAAAATTATGCAAACCTTTCAACATAAAAAAAAAAATAGTAGAATATGCTCTCAAAGAAGATGCTATTATTCACTCTCTTGAGCTTGAGAAGAAATATTCGATACATAAAACACATTCCTCTGGCATGTAAGTAATCAATTATGATGAATAGCAGCATGGTAATAATAATGGAATAATGGAATATGATGATTACCATAACATTGGTGATGTCCATCAAGTAACAAAGGTTTTCCTCTTTAATTACATAGTTGGGAAAAAAACCAAATCCAATAGATAATTGTAAATTTCCAACATAGTCATATCAAATGGTGTTACAAACATCGAGTCAACCTAGCAATAAGATGTGATGCATGAGGAACTTGAAAGAAAATTCAAAAATTTCGGCAAGAGATATGAAATTAGAAGTAGAAAAACCATGATATTTTGAAATACATCTATAACAGTTAAGTCTATCACCAATATCGTGGTCGTAGATCTATGGAAGGAAATCAAGGAAGCTAGTATTGATTAGAGATAATATTAATATTTGCTAATAGGTTGAGGGAATTAAATGTTTGATGTTTCTTATATTATGAGCTAACTAATAGGATTTTTTGTATCTTGGCTTTCAATGCATTATTTTTTTTTTTCAATACCTTTTTGCAAGACCCTAAAAAGTGGCTAGAGAGCAAGCTCTTCATATTGAAAATGCTAATCCACAAAGAAAAATATGAGACTAAATCTTTTCTGGCCATTTTCCTTGAGTTGTGTCATTTATTTTGAAATTTTGATGGATCATGTAAATGATTAAAGGATAATCAATATATATGTACATCAATTCTGACATAATATGGTGAAGAAGAATGGTCATACCAGAACCCCAACTGTAAAACTATCATTATTTTTTCTGATAATGGTCATCCAAACTTAAATATCAAGAGAAAAATATAATCTAAATTATAATTGAGTGACTTGGTTTTCCAACAGTAATATCCATTGCAACAAAATTTACGTCACTAATATGATATTCAAGGTCTACTATGAGAGCATATTAACTTTGCTGGAATTCAAAGTTAGTGTTTTTAATCAATTATCGATCTGCATTGACATTCCTTATGGTTCTCAACCATAAATTCCAAGGTGAGTAGTAATTTGGTAGGAGGAATGTATCTTTTAGTCTCCTGCCACTTCAATAGTGTGCACAAAATCATTTGGTGTCATGTCACTTCATCCCAAGAAATAATGTTGCATTTTAACTTTGACAGATCTTCTTCTCCTTTGTGCCATGGGATTGATAACATTAGTGATCCAGGTGGATATTGGTGGCCACCCGCCTACTCCACTTGGGGCCCCACCATTATCTTTTTCATTTTTTTAGTTTCGACACAGCTTACTATTTTTAGCAGTTTTTCAGGTCTTGAACTTCCAGAGCTATTTTGAGGCCCATTTTTTTTTTTATAGGAAAAATAGGAGCAACATAAATCAATGGATCGATGTTGATCACATAAAAATTTTTATTCCTCAGATAGATCTTTCTAACGAGGTATGGTGCACATCAAACAGAGATCATATGCCAAAGTTACATCCCCGGGAAGTTGAAACACCAATTTACCCAAACGGGCTCATTGTTTTAATGCTTCATCTTCTAGGGTTAGCTTTTCGGATGTTTAGGATTCTGCATTATTTCTAAATAATAAATAGGCCCTCAAGCCTCATTATAACACAGTTCAGAGGCCTATATCCACCACATATATTCTCAAAGATAAGCTACCATCACCCTAGCTTGTTTATTTCCATTCTATGTGTAAGCAAATTTCAATTCTTTGATATTAATGAAATGAAGTGTTATTTCCACTGCATCTTTGTATTTATGGTTATATGTGTATTCTATTGCATTCTTGCATAAATTCAGATCAGTGGTATCAGAGTGGCTCTGATTTTTCTCAATCCTTCTTTCATTGTCCCCAATGAGGTCAGGGTATAAGGAGTTAGGGCTCAATCTGGTTGAAACTTTGCAAGATCAACCTCGAAAAAATCGACGGCCGCCCATGGGGAACGAAAAGAAAGATGAGGGAGTAGGAGATCATATCAAAATATTTATCGAGGAGGCCCTCGAAAAACAAAGGAATGCGATCATGGATAACTTTTCCTAGATCCTTCAACGACTGCCCACCGACGACCCATCTGCATCCAACGACCACTCTGGAGGTGTGACTCCCTTTAAGGTACAAGTAAACTTTTACATTCCCATATTTTCGGGCAAAATAGATGTAGATGTTGTATATAGATGATTGAATCTAATAGAAGGATATTTCTCAGTTCATGACTTTTCCAACCCGGGGAAGATTATTTTTACACTCCTCAAAGCTACCCCCCATGTCAACGACTGGTGGGAAACCTACTGTGAGAAAAATGAAGAGAAAAAACACTCTTTGTTCTTAGTGATACTCACTTGGAATTCTTTTCGAGACACCATTAAGGAACAATACTATCCCATGGGGAGATATGAGAACAAGTACATACAATGGACCACGCTGCGGCAACAGAGGGATCAATATGTGCATGAGCTGATGAATCTGTTCCATACTTTGCTGAAAAATTTGGGTATCAAATATTTGGAGAAACATTTGGTGCTAAAGTATCGCAGTTGTCTGCATAGATAAATTCAGGAGGAAATGGAGTTCCTTCACATCTCCTCGTTTGGTACGAAATACTAGTATGCTACTAAGATTAAGCATAAACGCAAACAGAAGCAGTGAGAGTTTGGATCTGTGAATCCAAAGAAAGGGAAAGGTGCCCCAAAACTTCAGAACAAAGGACAAAGATAAGGCATGGTGGCCCAAGAAAACCTGCCAAAGCCGCAAGCAAAGAAAAAAACTATGAATTCAAAGAAGGACATAGGAAAATGGTGGAGTTCCATAAGAGCTCCAGTCACAACACAAGTGAGTGCCAGGCCAAGCAGTCGCTAGTGGCCAAGATGAGGGCTTTGGAATCAGATGCATGCTCTGACTTTGAATTAGAACCTGATAAGGGGAATGATAAAGGGAAGTATATTATTGATGTGGACCCCAACACCATTGTTCCCACTGTGAAGATCTAGAAGGAAGAACTGGAAGATCTAGAGGAGGAGGAGCATCTCTTCCACTCCCATATGTGGGTAAAGGGTTCCCTGCTACAGTTCATTGTTGATAGTGGGAGCTACAAAAACCTCATTTTAGCAGACGCCATGTACCGGTTTGGATTTTCGACTACAACACACCCACAACCATACACCATCGAGTGGCTTCACCAAGAATGGGATCTCCGCGTTAGGAAATAGTGCCACATTCCCTACAACATGAAGCCATTCATAGATGAGGTATTATGTGACATTTCTCCTCTTTATTTTTGTGATGTATTATTAGGAAACCCATACTTGTGGAAGCAACATGTTGTGTATGAGTCCTGGTCTCGCACTGTTATTATTAATTTGGGAAATAAGTTGTTAAGGATGCCAGAGGTATCACCACCTACCACTGTCTCTTTTGTTACTACAAAGAAATGCAGTAAGCTCATTTCCAAAACCAAGAAATTTTTTATCCTGATGATCTGCCCCCATGGCAAGAAGAAGACTGTGGCCATGACCTCCAGACACAGCTCCTACACATGGCAACAACAAATGGACAAGGTTGTGGAGGAGTATGGGGACATATTCACCTCACCCACATGGTTGCCTCTATATTGTCAGGTCAAGCAACCCATTGATCTAACCCTAGGTGTGCCACTACCCAATGGACCAATCTATCGGCACTATGTTCTGGAGAATGATGAAATCAAGAGTCAGATTTAGGAGCTGCTAAAGAAAGGTCACATCTAGCCGAGCTCATCCCCTGTGGGAGCCCGATCATGTTGGTACAGAAGTAGGACTTGAAGACTTTGTATTTACTGTCGGGTGCTGAACAAGATCACTATCCGAAATAGGTACCCGATCCCACAGATTGATGACCTTTTCGACCAACTCAAAGGGGTGAAATATTTTAGTAAGATCGACTCGAAGTCTGGGTATCACCAAGTACCAATTGAACCCTCTAATGTGTTGAACAAGTCCTTCAAAGCAAAGCAGGGCTTCTTCAAATGGTTGGTCATGCCTTTTAGGTTGACGAATGCTCTCACAATGTTCATGAGGTTGATGAATGACATCTTGCAGCCATTCACTAACTCATTTGTAGTGGTGTACTTGGATGATATTCTGATCTTCACCCATACTTAGGAAGAGCACCTTCACCACATCTGATAGGTCCTCCAAACACTGTGGCAACACAAGTTTTGTGCCAATTTGGAGAAGTGCACTTTTGGCATGGCCTAGGTTCAATATATGGGATACACGATTGATGAAAGGGGGTTGCATGTGGATCCAACCAAGATCCAAGTAATTTGGGATTGGCCAACCCCAACTATTCTAACAGAGCTTCACAGCTTTCTGGGTCTTGCTAATTTCTACAACAGGTTCATGTTGGGATTCTCTCATGTCACTTGGCCCTTATGTCAATCACTAAGGAAGGAGCGAAAGAAAATTTCTTCTGAGCGGAATCTCAACAGAAGGCGTTCGTAGAATTGAAACATCATCTATGTTCTGCCCCAATGCTCACATTAAAATAACCATTTTAGATTAAGACAGATGCCTATGACTAGGCTATTGGGGCAGTTCTTACTCAGCAGGGGCATCAAGTGGCATATCACAGTGAGACATTGCCTGACACAGTCCGCAAGTATCCCACTTATGACAAAGAAATGTAATCCATTGTGCAAGCTTGTCAATAATGGAAGCATTATATTTTTGGGAAGGAAACGATTATCCACACATAACACCAACCCCGACAGTTCATGCAAACACTAGGGAAGCTATAGAACGGTCACCAGCAGAAGTGGTCCACATATCTACAATAGTTTCATTTAAACATCAAGTACAAGAAGGGTACCACCAATAATGTTGTAGACTGCCTCAGCTGACCACCGATCGTGGTGCTAACCACTGTTCTCAACTCTTGTGGGCATGAGACTTTTGATTTGTTGCTTCTCTACTAAAGCAATCCAGAATTCAGCCACACATACAAGACACTCTTGGAGGGTATGGAAGTTCCAAATTTTCATCTTCAAGTTGCATTGATAAGTCACTTGGGACACCTTTGTGTTCCTTCAAGCGAGCATGAAAATATGATTTGGGAAGCACATTACAGTTGAGTCACTGGGCATTTCAGGGTCGATAAAAAATTGGCAGTAGTGTAGAAGTATTTCTATTGGTCAAACCTTCGACAGGATTTCAGGAAGTGCATCAGATCCTGTACTACTTGCGCCATTGCCAAACCGACCATCAAGAAGAAAGGCCTCTATATTCCACTACCTACCCCTAGTCGATCTTGGGAGTCCATCTCCATGGATTACATGTCAGGTCTTCCTTCTACTAATCATGGAAATGACAGTATTTTCATGGTCGTTGACGTATTCTCGAAGATGGCAATTATGGCGACCTGCAAGAAGAATATCACAGAATAATCCACTGCTAAAATCTTCCTTCAACGAGTATGGGTGAACTTTGGGATGCCATAGTCTATCATCTCAAATTGAGATGGCAGGTTCCTCAACACATTTTGTTCCAACCTCTGGACAATGCTGGACACCAAGCTCACCAAGTCCACAGTTTTCCATCCGCAAACTGATGGCCAAACAGAGCTTGTCAACATGATAATTTTACACATTCTGTGAATGTACAATTCAAAGAATCCACGTACATAGGATGAGAGCCTCCCGTATGTACAACACAGTTATAATCGGGCTCTCCACAGCTCAACTGGCCATAGCCCCTTTCAGGTGGGCTTGGGATTCCAACCACTATGACCCATTGATGTGGCCATGCCATTTGCAGCTACTTAGGCCAATTTGACTCATTTCCAGTCTGAAGTTGACAAAGCGAACAAATTCATTGAGCTTCAGCACATCCACCAATAGGTTCATGACATATTGGACAGAACCAATGATAATTACAAGCAATGACATGATCAACATCGGGTACCACACAACTTCCAGGCGGGTAACAAAGTATGGTTACATTTGTAGAAGAAGCACCTCACTGTACCCCGCCACAAAATTCGCTTGCTCTGATATGGGTTGTACACCATCATGAAGGCTATAGGGAATAATGCCTTCAAGCTCAATATTCCACCATTACTTGGTTTGCACCCAGTATTCAATGTGGACCACCTTCAACCCTGCTTCGCACTTCTACTGGACACCTTCGACATTGCAGAACAAATCACACCAAGAGAGTTAAACCCAGACTGCATGGAATAGACCACCATAGATTGTATCATGGAAATGAAAATCAAGAACGCTCGCCAACAGAAGATCCAACTGTATCGTGTTGTCAAAGTTGGCGAAATCATGCACCAAGGCAAATGGTTCACTAGGGACCAAGTTTAGCAGAAGTTTCCTCATCTCATGGAGGAACTCAATGCAATGGGGACCATTGCTTCCTAAGGGGGGAGGAATGTTCCAGGTGGCTATTGGTGGCCACTCACCTATTCCACTTGGGGCCCCACCATTGTCTCCTTCATTTTTTTAGTTTCAGCACAAATTACTATTTTTAGTAGGTTTTCAGGTCCTGAACTTGTGGAGTCGTTAGGAGGCCCCAAACATTGTTTTTTTGGGAAAATCGGGAGAAACACGGGTTCATAGAACCATTTTTCTCACATAAAATTATTTATTCCTTGAATAGATCTTTCTAATGAGGTATGGTGTGATTCAAACGGAGAACGTATGCCAAAGTTACGTCCCCAGGAAGTTGAAACACCAATTTACCCAAACGGGACCCATAGTTTTGGCGCTTCATCTCCTACGGTTAGGTTTTTGGAAGTTTAGGTTTTGCCATTATTTCTCAATAATAAATAGACCCTCCAGCCTCATTACAACATAGTTTAGAGGCCTGTAGCTACCACATAACTTCTCAGAGATAAGCTACTAGTGCCCTAGCTAGTTTATTTCCATTTTGTCTCTAAGAAAATTTCAGTTCTTTGATATTAATGAAATGAAGTGTTATTTTTATTTCATCTTCGTATTTATGGTTATATGTGTATTCTGTTGCATTCCTGCATAAATCTGGATCACTTAGGTTACTTGTCAGTTCATTATCTTTTTTTTGTTACTTTCCTTTGTCACACTTACATCACTGTTGTTAATATAAACATAAGCCTCTTAAAAGAATGAAAAATGTTTTTGCACATCTATTTTCACAAATTTTAAACATTTTTTGAATTAGACAATCAAGGGTTTCCAAACAATAATATTCCCAAATATCAGTATTTGGTTTGAAAAATGCGTGAAACTATTTTTTTTATGCAATTCATAAACAATATTTGTTTTTAAATAAGGTGAAAAGAATAAGGATTACTAGGCATATTTGTGCTTTAACAATTATTTTGTTTTGTGTAAATGAAAAAACATTTTAATTTCATTTTACTCAATTTAACAACCATTGTAAAATTTCCTTGTAAATAAAGTTAATAAAGGAAAAATAATAACCAAGGTCACAGGACATGTATTCCAAGTCAAATGTTGGGAAAAACATCCTAGTGTGGGTGTTCATTTCGTTTAATATGGCTAAGGAAATTGAAAAAGACAATGGAAAAGGCTTTGGAAAGGCAAAGTGGGGTTAATTGGAAATCTATTTATGAAAATAATGGAAATTAGGAGAAGAGAAAGGTGAAAGGTAATAGGTTGCATGTGATGAGGAAAATGAATTAAATAATGGAAAAATGAAGAAAATAGAGGCCTCATAATAAAAAGGCTTCTGAGAATTAGTTGGTATATTTTTTCAGTTCATTTTGAAACTCTCTCTCTATTTTATCTCTCTCACAATCCTAGACACTTAGATTTTTAATGGAGCACTCTAGAATTGGATAAATAAAGGAAAACAAAGAAAAAATAAGGAAAATGGAAGAAACTATCAAGCAAGCAAGAGAAGGACCAAGCAACTACAATAAGATTACTTGCAGGTATTTATTTTCATGTGTGATTTCCTAGGTATATTTGGCATGCATGGTAGATGAATGTGCGTATTTGGTTCTCTTGTTGTCACTGGAATGGGTTTTTCGAGGTGTGATAGTGTTTTTCAGCCTTTCCTTTCTAGTACCAAATAGCCATGTTGTGGTGGGTATTGTTATATTTGGTTTATTTGGATTGTCAGATGGAATATAAGCTAAGTGGGGTGGTCTCAGGATTATTCACAAGGCCTAGGAAGCCTCGGATGGGAGACACGGTAAAGCCTAGATGTGAAAACCCAAAATTGATCATAGGAATCCTTGACAAGTGAATAGCGGGATACATGGTAAAGTTTAGTTCTCAGTACCCTTTATTCGGCCTAGGAATCCCTTTACCAATAATGGCAGGATATAAGGTAAATCACATAGGGTCGATACCTCATAGACATAGGAATACCTTGATCGGTAATTGTGGGATACCCAATAAAGTCAAGAGGTTGAGATAGAAAAATTCCTCAAATTTTAGGTGGAAAGATCCGGAGGCATCCATGCTTTTTTTGGGCCTAGTGATCTTATGGGGATTGTGGTAAAACCTAGTTCTTTTGATGTATGGCTCTAAATATGTTTGATAAGTAAAATAACGTACAAGGGATATATGAAATAATAGTTGATAATGTAAATATTTTGTTATGGAAAAATTGTTTCTTTATTATTATTAGATAAGTATAATACCCCTATGCTCAAATATGTGGTTATGACCTATAGATTACATAATTGTGACATGTTTGACGGTATTCCCATCATGGCTAGTAGGTCTAAGATCAAGCACTTATATCAATCTTTGCATTAGTAGCCTTGTTTCAACGTTACTGCTAATTTCTAGAAGTTTCATGAAGTTCTGAGCAGTGGGCTGAGACCTAGCCCTGAAAAAGTGGCTGAGAATCTAGGGTCATTAGCACATAACTACTTGGAGAGTTCCATAGTCATTCGCATGTTTTGATGTGGGAGCGATTGAAAGGCCTCATTCACATGCATGGATTTTCATGGGAGTAGCTAAGGGTAAGGATCAGCAAAATGACAAGTTACCTCAAGGGTTGGTCACCTAGAAGAGTTGGTTGGCTCCTGCAGGCTTTGTAACATGTTTGGAAGGTCAATTTTGTTATATTATGTCAATTCCAGTTATTTAAATTTACATGGGGAGTTGAATCACATCATAGCAGCCTCTCATCACATGTTTACCCCATCAGATTGATTTACTGGGTTAAATTTTGTTATAGCATCATTTTTCACCTTCATATGATTCATGATTGCTTTTATGGCTTTGGGCACCCATTCCTACAGACTTGAACAAAATTCACTAAAAAACAGTGTTAAAATCCCCATACGCGGATATGCCCAGACTTTTTCGCATGTATACGCGAGTCCACATGTACTTTTCAATGTATACCATTAAAATCATTAAAAATATATATAAAAAATTCCTATTTTTGGGCTGGGTTGATGGTTACTCTAGTAGTTCAACCACCCAAGCACATGGCCAACTATTTCCAACTGATTGAAACTACTTTAAGGGAGTATAAAAGCCCCTCATGTGCATGGCCTAAGAGGAGGAGAATTTTTATAGACATTATACTCTGTTGGAATCCCAGTTCAAGTTTGAATCCCCATGCCTCCTGCACTTTCCCAGATTTATATCAGGAAACCCTTGTTTCCTGGAGATGTTCATCCATTTATATGCCATCTCGAGTGCACAAGTCTTGGAAGAATCTTAGTGAGGCAAGGGCAGGACAAATCCAGACGATGGTCTGCTCGAAGATCATGGAAGGATTCAGGTGATCTCTCCACTCTTACTACTGTACATGTTGTTCGTGATAATGAAGAACCATCTTGTTCCTGAACTCGTGTGTTAGTGTTTATTTATATATGTGAAAAGATTATCATTTAAGCATTTATTATGGTTTATATAATGTTTCACATAGATTGCACTAACGTTTAGGAGAAGTATATGTTGTACAAATAGGTTTATGTGCACATTCTTTCTTGTTTTCCAGGTTGAAGGAGGAAGAAGGGTTGCTGGGGGTTTGGACCCCGCTGGATGTACATCGAACGTAGGACTACGGGTGAGTTCTGCTATCGTTGTTAACTAGTTTTTTGCATTCAAGTATGGTTGTGTGTGAGTCCTTCTGAATAGCATGCCCTGCTTTGTGGAGGTTTAGACCCAACAAACCTCTAGGGTGATTTCCCCCGAAACTGAACTGGCGACTCCACTGGGGATTACATTATTGTGATTCCCCTATTGGGTGGTTTCAGCTGTTTGATAGGTTTCCAACAGTTTTAACTTTTATTTCCAGTCCAGTTAACTTTTTCTCAGTCAGACTGAAGTCTTGGTTTCTTATCCAGGCTTGATATTTTTTAATTTTCATTATTTACCTTTGCATACGCGGGTTAGTCTGTACACAGACGTGTATACACGCAGTTTTTGTTAAAGGGAGTCGTGTATACACAGGTTTCCTTTAGCACAGTCGCGTATCACACTTGTTTCTAAATTGTCCAGTCGCGTATACCTAGGTCAATTTTGAAATTTTAGGTTTTTTGGCTTTTTGGCCTTGTCTGCCTGTGGAGGCCTGTTCCTACAGTGTCTTTGTATCCTATGGATTGTGTAGAAAGTGGTCTTTGGTCTTTTCTCTCTCTGGTTTGGTTGAAAACTAGCTTTTTTGGAAAATATTGTTTCTTGTGCTGGCATTTCTGGTTTGAGTACCAAGATCTCTTCCTGGGGATTCTTGGCTGTTCTGCTTCATCAGAACAAAGAGCTTTTTCTCATTTACTCTTTCCTACCTTTGTGTCTTGCTTTGCATTTCGATTTTTGCCCATTTCTTGGTTGGTTTTCTTGAGTTCAGTTGACTAGCTCTTGTTGCAATTTTTGAAGAGTCTTTCTAGGTTCTTTGAATTTTTTGTTTGCTACAAAGTTGTACTATTCTTCTAGGCTGAGTGTTTGAGTTTCTTGTCTTCTTTTACTCATATAGATCTTGCTACTAGGTAGCCCTACAAGGTTTGGCGCATTTTTGAAGTTTTTGCTTGAAATTCAGAGTTGTTTGCCTTGGGATTTGGTAGTCTTCTTGGTCTTGTCGAGCTCTTCCTTTTTATAAAACTCAAAAGCTCAAAAACATTTTGTTTTGTCTTTTGCTTTTGTTTCACATTTTTTTTTTTGTTTTTTTATATCTGTTGAAGCTTTGTTGAGGTTTCTTGCCTTTGGTTTTTGACTTGGTTTTGGAAAGGAATTGTCATTGGTTTCTTCCTCTTGTTTCAAACGTTTTTGGTGTCTTTATATTAAGAGTTTCTGATTTTGGGAACTAGCTTTCTGGACAACCAAAAAGAGATAAAACTGAAGGATCTTTGGGAAATTTCTCTCTGCTTTAGTAGATTTTGCATCTTAGAATTTGCATGCTCTTAGTGATTTGCATCAGGTGCACTTAAGCATTTAGTCATTTTCATAGTTTTTGTGAGTGTGGAGTTTGTTATTTGAAAAGAAAAATAAAATTTTTTAGTCTCGTAGAACCTGTATAGAAGTTTCTTTTCATCGAAAGACAATAACTGCATTTGCATGTAGTTTGGTTTTTATTAATTTCTTTTCTGCGTCAAAACACCACAAGTTTCATTTCCGTATCCCTTTGACTTAACATAACAGCCAATTAAAATAAGCGATATAATTTAAAAGCAACTAGCAAGTTTTTATTAAGTGTCATACACCAACTAGCTAGGTTGTAGGGCCTTGGATTAGGTGAGTGGAGAGTTAACTCTCCAAGGCCGCTCAAACAAAACATAGAAGTTGATTAATTGAGCGAAATCCAACTCCATTAGGTGGACCGGGAAAGCTCTCCTCTAGAGAGTCAAGCGCGAGGGGAAGTGAAGGCTGAGAAGAGGGATACCCCCTCTTTGATTAACTGAATCTGACCTCAAGACCGTTCCGCCCGGCTTCTGACACGGATTGGTGCCCATAGTTGCCACTCCTAGGTTCCACACAGGTGACTTCGGGGGGGAATACCCGTGGTACCTGAGGCAGACGTCGCATCACTTTCAGCAGTACTTCTGGGGGGTGCCCTTGCGAAGCTTGGGTGCTTGAGCCGGCAAAGGCTGTCATTAGGAGGTCGGCGTAACTGTTTCTAATACCTTCGCTAGTAGGCTTGGGCCGTAATTATCCCAGACTGCTTTCGGGAGGTCCTATATTTCGCTTTCTTGTATTTTGGTGTCCGGTCCTAATCACCGGAGCGAAAATACCTGAAGGCTGTTTGCTTGATTGTATCTCAGGGATTATTTTTGTAGTGAGTTCTCTTTTCTCCTAGCTTGCCTAGCTTTATACTTTTTGAGTCAAATTAAAATCTATAAAAGTGGCTGATCAAGCGCCTCGTCGATCGAGGAGAATCCTGGGGTTATCTCCCGAGAGTTCAGAGCCTTCTTCAAGAAGGCGTAGGAGTGATTTAGCAGGTGGTTACCACCCTGTGACATCTGACGTAGTGGAGAGAGATCCTCCACAAGGGTCTGAAGGTTTCGTAGCTGATTCTGGTGTTGGTTCCGAGAGGAGCACTCTGCTCACCTCGCGAGTATTATTGCTGCAGGAAGAAGAAATACAGGTAGAGGAAGTGTCTGAACCCTCAGACTCACTTCCATCTCCTCTTCCTCCTGATTATCCGTTCATTGTTGAATACATCGGACCCGAGTCAGAGAGACCGAAAGATCCTCTGTATTATACATACCTTTCGATGGCCACGACTGGGAACGCGGCTTCTGCTGTGAGTGCTGCAGGCATTCAGACTCCTGCTTCTGTTGAAGGAAGGGGCACTATTGCTATATATTCGATTGCTTCTAGTGCTGCTGTGTTTGGCTCTGGTTTCACCCAAGCACATGCTTCTCAATCTGGTCCCTTCTGTTTTGGAATGCCCACTAGTGGGATTCCTTCTTTTTCCTTTTCCGCTGCTGCAGCTGGATCTACACCCATGTCTTCCATGGCTAGTGGATCAACTTCTTTTCAAGGGTTCCCCTTCGGAACTGGACATATTCCTAGTTCAAATCATTCTTTAGGGTCCTTTCCGTTTACTTCTCAGACTCAGAGTTTCAACCCTTGGTCTGGAGGTCAGAATTCGACTACTTTTACAGGTTGGAACCCTGTATTCACTACAGCGGGGGCAGGGAATCAGTTTTACGCTGGTCACCAAGGGAATGCTTCTTTCCCTTCGTTGAGTGCTTATCAGACCTTTTCCCCTCTTTCTAATGCCTGGAACCCCTATCAGGGGCTTTCCTCTTCATTTCATACTTCAGTGGGGGGAACTGGTCTGGTCTTTGGTAACTCTGCGTTGGGAGGAGGTTCTTCTCCTTTTTCTACGAGTTCTTTCTGGCAACCTGGTGCCTCATCAAATCCAGGGTATTCTTTTCAGAATGTAGGGAATTCATCCTATCAAGGATGGAATCCTCAGGCTCCGCCTCGTTTACCTTTTCTGGCAACGTTAAACTTGCCAGATCTCTCGAAATTGACTAATGATCCGATCCGTTATAGTCCGGGGTGGCCTCTGGTTCCCACCAAAATTCCTTTAGACATTCCAAATTTTGAAGGCAAGAATGGAGAAGATCCGGCAGACCACATCACTACCTTCCATTTATGGTGTTCTTCGAACTCCCTGATTGATGATTCGATTAGGTTGAGATTGTTTCAATGCACCCTAACTGGAAACGCTGCCAAATGGTATATTGAGCTAACCGGGGGCAGTTTTGCTACATTTGGAGAACTGGCTGTTACATTTCTAAACCATTTCCAGTTTCCTGTCCGATATGATGCCGAGACTGAACTCCTAGATAATTTTAAACAAGACGACGCAACCCACATTTCTGACCATATTCAGGAATGACGGAGAAGGAAGAGGCTTATCAAAGCTCATATTCCAGGAGAATTCCTTTTGGAATGGTTTCTGAAATCTCTGCAGTCAGATATTTCGAAGGACGTATCCCTCTCAGGGGTATTTTCCGAGGAGAAGGCCATTTTTAGGGCCCAACAGTTGGAACTGATATATTCTCAGTTAGGGGTCCTCCATAAGTATTTGCCTAAAGCTCCTCGCTCCAAATTAGATTTATCCAAAACTAAGCCTGGTCCTCATCGTGATGGACTGATTGGATCGATCAATAGTGGTTCAGCCAACCTGCTTACTCAATTGCAGCAGTTGTCTTTGCAATCTACTCCTTCTAGTCAGGTTGTGCCTGCTGAGTCATCACCTTCCCAATCTTTGTCCATAAATGTTGTCCAAGCTTCTGATCCCAAAGGAAATCAACAATCCAAAGGGAAGAAGAAGGGACGAAATAATAAGACAAAGGGAAAGAATGGGAAGGGTAATGCAAATAAAACCAACGAGCATGTTGGTGAGGGTCAAAAGGATAAAAAGAAAGTGAAGTTTCCATGCAAGCTGTGTGCTGGAGACCATCTTACACACCTTTTCCCTAAAATTCAGGATGCGCAGCGCTTGTTAGCTCAACAGGGTTCTTCTAGTTCCAGGCTGTGTTAACAAACCCTTTTCCCCAAGGGCAACAACTAGTTGTTGGCGCGAACCAAAATCCTGGGGCTTCCTCTGGGGGCACCCAAGAAGGGGAAATCCCATCAAACATTTTCATGATGAGTGCTCACGTGGATGTCGCTACGAGATCCCATGATTATGGCGGAGAAGAGTCTTCGAAAGCTAAGGATGCTCTTGATGCTACTGAGCCGCTTCACATTACAAGGCCCACTGTTGAGCCTATACCTTGGATGCCCAAAGCATCTACCAAGCGGTCGACAATTAATCCAAATGCTAGGGCTGCCCAGAACTACTCTATTGTGGAAGATCTGGCGCAGAGTCCTTGTGCCATGTCGACTTTAGAGGTGCTCCAGTCTTTTCCGGCTCAGCGCAGTGCTTTGCTCACTGCCATTGGGGCTATTGATCCGAAAAATTCTCTTCTGATTACATTTGATATGACTAATTTTAAGAAGAGACTCCCCCATCATATGGTTTTTCATATTAAATCATCGTACCGAAAGTGCAATATCTTTCGAACGATTGTTGATGAGGGTGCTTCCACGTGCGTGATGTCTCTCACATATTGGAAGATGATTGGATCTCCCAAAGCTGTTCCATCTACCACTCTACTGACTGCGTTTGATGGTCATTCTCACAGACCCCATGGTATTGTCCCAGCTTTGCCTATCTGTGTTGGGGGAAAAACTGTGAATATAGAGGTTGAGGTAGTTGATGCAAGCTTGGACTACAACCTTCTGTTGGGGAGAAACTGGATTTATGAGATGGATGCCATTGCATCCTCATTATTTCGAATTATTTGTTTCCCTCACGAAGGGAGGATTGTTACAGTGGACCAACTGGACTGTCCTCCTGTAGACCCGAATGCATCCACTGACTCATCTATTCCCAAGTTGGATAATACCAAGGTGCCTGTTGAGAATTTAGGAGTTGGAATGTATTCTTCCTTGATGGGTACTTTTGATATTCCTCCTCCTACGATTCATATTAATGCAATTTCATCCTCCAAGGCTCCTCTTCAAAGAGAGTTCTTCAGAACTCATTATTTCTCGGACCCTTGGACCTTACCTTCCCCTACTGCCACATTAGCAGAAGGTCAAGTGGGTGGAATGGCATTTCCATTGTCTGCAGCTGAGATTGCTTATCAGTCTATTGTTGACTCTGCAGAATCCATCCCAGCTCCTCTCTCACCGGAAGAGTTGGATGGAGATGTGGCTCTAGCTTGGGCACTTAGTTCTTCTTCTGCCTAGGATTGCCTTGATACCACTCTTCCATCTGAAGAGGCCATCCTGCAAGCTATGACTGGTATAGATAGACCGTGGGATGATTTGCATCATCGGTCTTACTTTTTACCTGATTTGAGCGAAGTTGAAACAAGTTTTCCAAGTCCTCCGTCTCCTAGTCCTGTTCACCCAGTCCTGAGCCCTTTAGCACCAACACAGGTTTATGCTGAAGGGAACATGGCTATGATTTCTCCTACTATCCCGGTGAACATTTCCAGGGATCCCAATATTATTGAGAATGTCTTCATTGGAGCTGAATGTTCTCATGAAGAGATTCAGATTTACATCGAGCTCTTTAAAGAGTATAGGGATGTATTCGCTTGGTCTTATGAGGAAATGCCTGGTATAGATGCATCTATTGTCCAGCATTAGATCAAGACTTACGAAAATGCTAAGCCCATGAGGCAAAAACTTCGTCTGGTCAATCCTAGGAAGGCAACAGCTATCAAAGCTGAGGTTGAGAAGCTTCTTAAGGTGGGATTCATTTTCCCTATTCCTTTGACTGAATAGGTTTCAAACCTTGTTCCGGTAGATAAAAAGCAAGGAACGATTCGAGTTTGCATCGATTTTAGAGACCTAAATAAAGCATGTCCTAAAGATAATTACCCCACACCATTTATCGATCAGATCATTGACGAGTGTGCTGGTAATGAGATTTTCTCCTTCATGGACGGTTTCTCTGGATATAATCAGATTACTATCCGTCCTGAAGATCAGCATAAGACTGCCTTTATTTGTCCCTGGGGTACTTTTGCATACAAGAAGATGCCTTTTGGTCTTAAAAATGCTGGGGCTACGTTTCAGCGAGCCATGTCATATGCCTTCCACGACATCAAAAAGATTATCGAGGCATATTTGGATGATTTAGCTGCTCATTCTCGAAAGAGGATGGATCATCCTGCTCACCTCCGTCAAATATTTGAACGGTGTCGTTTCTATAAGATTAGGTTGAATCTGAACAAGTGCGTTTTCGTGGTTACATCCGATCGGTTATTGGGATTCATTGTGTCTAGAGAAGGGATTAGGATAGATCCCTTCAAGGTTGAGGCAATAATTCGGTTGCCTCCCCCGTCCTCTATTCGTCAACTTCAAAGTCTACAAGGAAAGTCTAATTTTCTTTGGAGATTGATCGTAAATTATGCTGAAGTTACCAAGGGATTTATGAGATTGTTGAAGAAGGGAGTTCCATTTCTTTGGGATGACTTCGCTCAACGCTCATTCGATGCTTTGAAAAAAGCATTGACCTCTACTCCTTTATTGAGTCCACCTGATTATAGCAGGGATTTCCTTTTGTATCTGGCAGTAGCAGAATCTACTATTGGTATGGTTCTGGTTCAGGAGGATGATGCTCTTATAGATCTTAGTCGAGGTTTGGTAGGACCTGAACTCTGGTATACTTCGATAGAAAAGTTAGCTTTGGCAGCTGTTCATGCTGTGCAGCGACTCCAGCATTACATTATTCTATGAAAAACTTATGTTTTTGCAGCAGCCAATCCATTTCAGTTTGTCCTCAGTAGGCAAGTGATTGGGGGCAAGTACAATAGATGGATTGTGATTTTGCAGGAATTTGATCTTGAGTTTATGTCTGCCAAGTCCAAGAAATCATTGGTTTTCGCGGAATTGATCTCCGAGTTGCCCCGTGGGGATGAGATTGTCTATGATGAATCCTTCTCGGATGAACATTTGTTTCTTATCTCTCCACAGGATCCTTGGTATGGACATATCATTGTGTATCTCCAGACTGCGAAGTTTCCCTCTACTTTTTCGAAACATGAGCGTCGTAAGTTGCGTCACCTGGCTAAGAATTACTTGATTATTGGTGATGCTTTATACCTTCGAGGGGTTGATTCAATCCTGAGACGTTGCTTAACTCTCAAATAAGCTGAGGGTGTGCTGAATGATTGCCACAGTGGAGCTTGTGGTGGTCATTTATCTGGGCTTGCTACAGCCCAAAAGATCTTGCGTGCTGGGTACTTTTGGCCTTCGATTTTCAAAGATTGTATGGAGTCGGTCAAAAAGTGTCATCCATGTCAGGTTTATACTCGAAAAATGCACGCTCATCCAGCTTCGCTTTTCCCAGTCATTACTGTTGGTCCCTTTACAAAGTGGGGTATTGATTATACTACTTGTAACCCGCCTTCGGCTAAACGTCACAAGTACATTATTGTAGCAGTAGACTACTTTACGAAGTGGGTCAAAGCTATGCCTACTTTTGGGAATGATGGTGAGACTGCAGCTCTTTTTCTTTTCAACCAGGTTATTGCTCGTTTTGGTATTCCTAGAGAGATTGTCACTGATCATGGCAGTCATTTTCAGAATAGCATGATGGCTGAGTTGGCTCTAAAATTATGTTTCTGGCAGGAGCATTCATTTCCATACTATCCTCAAGCCAATGGGCAAGTGGAAGCCATGAATAAATCCTTGAAGACAATTCTTCAAAGGACAATTGATAAATCTCAATCCAACTGGCATATTATGCTATATCCTGCACTTTGGGCATACAGGACGTCAGTGAAAACTGCAACTGGCTTTACTCCGTTTCAGCTAGTGCACGGGTTGGAATCCGTATTTCCCATTGAATGTGAGATTCCTTCTCTTAAATTAGCTGTTGAACTTCTTCTTGACACTTCTAGTCTTGAATAACGGCTCCTTCATATGGAACATCTCGATGAGCAGCGTCGAGATGCCGCCACGATGAATGAGGCGCATAAAAACCGAGTTAAAGTTCAGTATGATAATGCAGTCAAGCCTAGGGTTTTTTCGGAAGGTGACCTTGTTTTGGTCTATGCCCAAGAAAAAGATGCCCTGGGGGTAGAAAAGTTTAAATCTATGTGGTATGGCCCCTTTATCGTCAAAAAAGTCCTTAAAAAAGGAGCATATACCTTGGTTGATTTTGAAGGGAACAAGTTGTCGGAGCCCAAAAATGGGCTCTATTTGAAGAAGTAGTATGCCTAGGCTTCGGCCTAGCATGTTGCTTTTGTATATAGTAGTTTTTCTTTGTACATATCTGGTTGTTTTCAATTTTTGATGGGATGGTGATGTTTTTAATCTGCTTTGGCAGGTTGTGTCAGATGTCATGAGTCATTTTGGTTTCGCCAATGGTGCTAGTAGACACACCTGGAACTTAGCTTCTGCGGCTTGGGTGCTTCATTATCCATCTGGTCACCTTTTAGTATCAAGAGGGGTCTGCATTGGTCCTGCTTCCAATAATATAGCAGAATACACTGCAGTTGTTTATCTACTCTCGGAGGCAATATCTTTGGGTGTTGATTCGTTGGTAGTTTTCTTGGACTCTCAGCTGGTGGTGTCGCAATTGAACAATACTTATCGGGTTCGAGATCCGTTTTTGCTCCGGTTGTTCTTGAGGGTACTTTTGTTACAAATATCATTTCAATTTTTAACTTTCATTCATATTCCTCGAGCTGACAATTGGTTGGCAGACTCATTAGCTAATCAAGCAATTGATTGGCACATTAATCATTCCATACAATAAAACTTAATAAAAAACATCATACATTTTGATACATTTGTCACATCACATCAAATATCGCTGTATATATATCATCAAAGTGTTCAAAACTATACAAAAATTTGGATCCATAGGTCATACAAAAACTTGGGCTTATGCCCGATCATGTTCAGTCTCAAAAAATATACAGTCATCTGATACATCATATCTATTTACTACTGAGGTCCCTGCCCAGAAGTTGTGTTCTTATAGAACACAATCGCGGTGGCAACTCGGCGGAATAACCGTACCCAGTCGCGGGGTACTCCTACCACCTGCCTCTGGATGGCTTCAGGCAGATCTTCCACTGCAGCCATAGGTACTTTGTGGGTTAACCCCTCCAAGTTCCTATGTACAGCCTGGAGGGTTTTGTCTGGATCTACTGTATCCGCTTCGCCTCTGCGACGCTTATGTCGTGGGTATCCCTCAGGTCGAACTGGTCCAATATCTGTTTCATGATCATTTTTGTAAGTCATTTGAATCCAATCAAAAACATGTTTGTTTTTCACATTTTTTCATACATATTGAAAAAATCCAAAAAAATTATATAAGTAAAAAAAAAAATTGTAAACTTACCGACTGTACCCCATGCTGCGCCTGGTGGAAGGACAAGATCTGGATCACCACGAAAGTCCATCCCGGCATAGGGATAGTAGTCCACAGCGATGATTTGTTCTCTCCACCATTGGAAGAACTCATCATCCCAAGTGGTCCGGGGAACTTCACTTCCCCCCAATCTCTTCATCATGTCTGCCCAGCGGGCAATTCTTGGGTCTCTCGGGCTGCTGATGGTAGAGATCACTCTAGGTCTTAGTACTGGAATCTTCTCAAAGAAGAATGTCATCAAAATTGTACCATATCCAAAATGTTTTGTCTTTACTTGGCGGATAGAGGTCAATTGTTGCTTCATGTTCATCAGTAGGGCTGTGCACCAATCATATACATGAGTTAAGCATTCCACTGCTATGCTCATTTGCATCCTGGATGCCTGGTGTAGGGAGGCAGATCCTGCCACCCTGCCAATGGTGAAAAGGAGGATTTTCATGTGCAAATCCCTTAAATCTTTGATTGCAATTTGAGTTCCAACTTTCTTGGAACCCTATACGCAGTACACGTGGACGTAATCTTCCACGGTGAGCCCTCCCAAAGGCTTACCATGCAAGTCTACTGGCTCCCCCCTCTGGGAGAGTCCAGTGATAAAATATATGTCTTCCACTTCAATGCGTACAGGCATCTGATCTATCATAAAGCAGTCCTCTTCCGGTTCCCAATAGTTCACAAGCATTTCGAGCAACCGGACATTGCTCTTCATATTTGGCATTTTAAAAAACTTGAGCAATCCACAATTCTGAAGAATATTTAGTGATGCTTGGTCCTGCATGACTTCTTGATCAATTGCACTGTGTTCACGCTCTCTCCATGATATGGTCATCCTGCAAAGTTTCAATAATTCCTTCATTAGCTACGCTTTTTTCATTTGGGCCTGCGCATACGCGACTTTATTTGTGCACAGTCGCGTGTATACGCGAATTCGTCATTACCAACCCGCGTATGCGCAAACCCGTGATTTTTAGCAAGAGATTCTATGGTGAAAAATTCCTAAATTTTAATTTATGAACGGACAAAATGAATAGCAGGATGAATTAAGAGCTAACCTGAGAAATTTGGTGGAATTCGACGGTCGGTTGCTCCTGTTTTGAGGAAGGAAGCTTTTTTCTCCAAAGCACTTTTTTCCAAATCAGCAATGTAATAATGAACCAAATATGAGGTAATTTGTCTATTTATGCCCAAAAAGTTGAAAATTTTCGCAAAAATTTGTTATGCTTATTTTTTCAATCTATCTTAAGCTGCATAACCCGGATGCTTGGAAGTGCCCAGTTTGGTATGTTTTCAGGTACATTTTGACGATTTTTGAGATTTTTCCGGATTTTGATCCATGACTGCTGACCCGTCATGGCAGGTATATGATCTTCACTAGCATATAGGTTAGGGAAATCACTTTCCGTTGCATCTTGCATACTAGCCTCCATACTGATCACTTGCCATAGGGTCGATCCCATCAGGTCATGAGTATTACACCCATTTCACTCGCCGATTATTTAATCATGACTTGATGGTAGAGCCTTCCTTTACATGGGCTTCCTAGTTAGTTCCTCGCTATCACTTGTTGCCCATGCTGCATTTTATGTAGGCTCAAGAGTCCTCTTTAGTCTTGCCATGACTTATTTGTTGAAGCTTCATTCTTCTTCTTCCTCACTATCATTTTTCTCGCTATTACTCTAGAGGCTTCCTGGTGTTGTTGAGTTGTATTACTGCATTTCATTTCGGCTACTTGTTTATCCTGGCATTTATCCGGCTTCATTTGGACTCAATGTTTAAGCCAACTTTTGACCTTGTCTATATGTACAAGTTAACCATTGCATGCACTTAGCTATCGCGACTTGACACCCTTATACCCATGGATGGAACATTCCTCTGAGTATCACTTACCAGTTTTCGCCACCTTGCATTGAGCATAGGATCGTTCCAATCCCAGGAACTAGTGCATTTGTTTCTTGATACTCATTCTATCCATTGTACCATAGCATTCATTTATTCTTTTTCAGGCTTATTATATGAAAAAGACAAAAAAATCAAATATAACAAAAAGGGAGAGAACGGGATGTAACTTCGTTATTTGATGGCAGTACAGTGTCAGTTTGTCACCCTTGAACAAAGCACATATACTTATATATATTTCCTACATTTGGGATGGTTTTATTTTTGACGTAGGTTCAGCCTTTACCTTGTTTCACTTGTCAGTTCTCCCCCGGTTGGTTATCTCTTCCAATCATATGGAGAGTTTTCTCTGCCTCCTACATAACAGACTTATACAGTGTTACTTTTTACTGCCATGGTCATCATGAGTCGTGCTTTTGTTCAAGGGAAGTCTAACCAGAGTCGGCCATTCTGCGGTGTCTCTTGACTCATTATTCAGTCGGCCTTCCCGGTCTTGTCAGTCTCTTGTTCTATCACATCAGATGTTTTGGTCCTCTGCTCGTGCTGGTTTGAGAAGGTCTCCATTGACTTCTTGCTGGCGGGTTTGTCTCTTATCTACTACGACACATTTCTCTGAGAGAAAACCTAGAGCTGCACCCTGGCCCTATTTACATCATTGATAGGTGACCTTGTGCTTAGCATTTGATCATCATTATGGGTCTTTGAATGAGTGGTTTCCCCTGTGTTCGACGTCAGCATACATTATCACACTTGGGATTCGTGCAGTACCTTGATTTCCATTTGACCCTATTGGTGGATTTCTCGCCTTTGTGTCAGCTTTCATTATTGGTTGGTTCAGAGGGTTTCTTTCGTGCGCTAGCTTCATCTTGTGCACGTCGGAAACGTACTTCGGTTTTGGTTCCATCACTCTACTTCGTCTGATTCCTTCCAAATCTTGGCCTGCGGGTTACACTCGCGCTGGACTGATGTGGGATGCCTTAATGCCTTCCTTCCAGCAGATCTTTTCCCATCGACTCCGACTCATTTCTCTGGGAATAAGGTCTAAAGTATTTTTGTCAGTACCTTAGGGTTTGTAGTCATCAGTGGCAGACTCTTCGCTTTCGACAGTGGGGATTCATCATTGCCTCCTGATTGGTAGATTCTTTCAAGTGTTTGATTTCAACTCATTCGTTCGCACTTGTTAGATTGTACTAGGGCACCTTGACACTCATTTTCATTATTGGTGGGTTGTCTCGCGTTGGTTAACGGTATTCATCATTGACTGGTAGTCCAATGATTTCTCACATGGTCGACTTCAGCTCATTTATTCCCATTGTGTAGAATTGTGCCATAGTGATCGGTGAAGACCTCGGGTTGCATCAGCATTTCTCGGTTCACTTTTGAAAGTCCATTCAGTTTCTGCCAATGATGTCGTTCACCCTTATATGTTGCAGTGTCAGTACAACAGCATCCTATATGTTGGCTCCTGAGTTGCGTGATTGTACCGTTTATTCCACCTCTTATGATTTGGTACTTGGAGATTCAGTTACTTATATGATCAAACATCTAGTTGCAACATCATTGATCAGCTTTCTATATGTGATACTTGGACATTGATTCAGACTTATACTTCTGGGCCATGCTCAGATGATTCATTGTGTACTTTCAGTTCAGCTATACTTGTATACATGTTGGATCTATTCAGTACTTTCCATATGATGTATTTTTTACTGAGCATGGGTATGCCCACCTCAGCATGAGTTGACTCTCTCTTTTCTTTCATTGGTTTTTGGCAGGCTGAAATCTGGTGAAGTCCTCTCTTGTCCTTGCGAAGTTCTTTCTATGTGCATAATACATTTCGGCCATCATGTACCCCTTCTGACCTCATCTATTAGGGGGCATCTGTTATAGCATAATTTTTCACCTTCATATGATTCATGATTGCTTTTATGGCTTTGGGCACCCATTCCTACAGACTTGAACAAAATTCACTAAAAAACAGTGTTAAAATCCCCATACGCGGATATTCCCAGACTTTTCCGCGTGTATACGCGAGTCCACATGTAATTTTCCACGGATTCCATTAAAATCATTAAAAAATATATAAAAAATCCCTATTTTCGGGCTGGGTTGATGGTTACTCTAGTAGTTCAACCACCCCAACACGCGGCCAACTGTTTCCAACTGATTGAAACTACTTTGAGGGAGTATAAAAGCCCCTCATGTGCATGGCCTAAGAGAGGGAGAAATTTTATAGACATTATACTCTGTTGGAATCCCAGTTCAAGTCTGAATCCCCGTGCCTCCTGCACTTTCCCAGATTTATATCAGGAAACCCTTGTTTCCTGGAGATGTTCATCCATTTATATGCCATCTCGAGCACACAAGTCTTGGAAGAATCTTAGCGAGGCAAGGGCAAGACGAATCTGGACGACGGTCTGCTCGAAGATCGTGGAAGGATTCAGGTGATCTCTCCACTCTTACTACTGTACATGCTGTTTGTGATAATGAAGAACCATCTTGTTCCTGAACTCATGTGTTAGTGTTTATTTATGTATGTGAAAATATTATCATTTAAGCATTTATTATGGTTTATATAATGTTTCACATAGATTTCACTAACGTTTAGGAGAATTATATGTTGTACAACTAGGTTTTCGTGCACGTTCTTTCTTGTTTTCTAGGTTGAAGGAGGAAGAAGGGTTGCTGGGGGTTTGGACCCCGCGGGATCTACATCGAACGTAGGACTACGGGTGAGTTCTACTATCATTGTTAACTAGTTTTTTGCATTCAAGTATGGTTGTGTGTGAGTCCTTCTGAATATCATGCCCTGCTCTGTGGAGGTTTAGACCCAACAAACCTCTAGGGTGATTTCCCCGGAAACAAATGTGGGAGGAGAGTGTTACGGAGGGTATCATAGCATGGTTCACCCCTTGGACTGGCTAGGCAGTGTTTTGGTCATGCATACATGTTGATTGCATATGTGCTCCTTTCACTTGTGGTCTATATGCTTGTTCTATACGCATGGTGGTGGTCATGGTAGTAGTTGTGTTGTGAAATTTGATGGTGTTGTTGTTGGATGTGTTCGTCATGAGTGTGTGTCAATTATGCATATGTAATGCATGTTAGTGTTTACATTTTTTTATGCATAAATTTACATGTTTATAGTTGTCATGGATGAGTTCAAGGTATGGGGTTGGTATGGTCATGCATTGATAAGAGTATAATGGTTGAGATTATGTTTATATACTGGTATCATTATGATTATATATGTATCATGCTAATATGGTTGATCTTGCAGATGATATATCCTCTCCTAAAATACATTGACGTATGTTGATTATGTTATTTTTTTGTTTTAGATGACATGGTATAATTGCACGAAATAGATCAAAAATTACTAGCAAGAGGGTAGACTATCGTTCATGAGACTCTCCCTATGGATTAGATGGGAAACATGGTGTTAGGCAGTGTTCTGATTTAGCAGAAATATTGACAAGTTTGAAGGAAGAAATAAAAATTAACAAGGCATACAATGTCAGGATTATTCAAGCACATGGGAAATAAGCACAAGTCAATGTAGTAATCCTTCAAAGTTTTTCATAATTTTAGAGATACTGGCCACTTCAGATCAACCATGGGTAGGAGGATATGACTAATAGGGCATATGGTGGTACATATCATAGTGGGCATAGGTCAGATAAGGATAACATGATAAGAGATGGTAGACTCTTAGATACTTCGGATAGGAGAGTTGATGGACGCTGGTTCTATTCTAGTTCTAGTTTTGACGAGCACTATGATCATCATCATTATCATCCTTATAGGAGGATTGACATGGGATATTTTCCATATGACTTAAAGAAATAAAATCCACCTATATTTGATGGATAATTGGAGAAGCTGAAGAATGCATATGTATAGTTTCTTGGAATGAAGAAGTTATTCGAGTTGCATGAGTACACAGAGTATATGAAGGTAGAAATAGCTATCTTTAACCATAGAGGGAAAACATCCATCTGGTGGGAAGATGTGAAGTGGGTTAGAGACATCAGGATAGAATATTTGAGTTGGCATCAATTCAATATACTTTTCAGAAAGAAATACTTGTCATAGATGTACTACAATAAAAAAGATAACAAATTTTATGAGTTAAAGATGCGATCGATGACATATGAGGAGTATATGAGCAAGTTTCTGGAATTATTTCTTGGTATGTAGTGTATCTTAAGGATGACATGAAGGCTAGATTTTAGGGACTTGTTAGTGGATTACCATTAGCATTTATAGATCAGATTGAGTATGATGAGCCTCGATCACTTGAGGAAGTAATTGGGAAATTGAAACATTGTTATGAGTAGTCAAAGCATAAGACATAATCTTAGCAATGTTAGAAATGGAAAGATAAAGCTAGAGATAAATGGCAGTTGAAAAGAAAAAGGACTCATAATGCAGGTGAGAAATAAAATGCTTCATGTTACAAGAAGTTCAATGTAGTTAGACATGAACATGGGTCATAACAATGGAATAGAGGTGATGGTACATCCCATTGGAGTGTTCATATGTGGTAAGGAGCATCTCAAGAGATATTTTCCACAATATCAGGTTGGTAGGCCTTAGATATATGGTGCACATGAAGATAAAAATGTTGGGGATGTTGGGCAACACATTCCTCATATCTATGAAACATTGGATAACAGGTAGTTATATCACGAGAAATATATTATGGAGATGGGAGGTAAGATTTGTGATCAAGTTGTTTTTATTTTGATTGACCCTCAATCTGATTATAGTTATATTAACCTTGACTTAGTGGACAAGTGTGATTTGAATAAATAAGTGCATGCAGAGTGTTGGTTAGTGAAGTTGGGTACAAGTAAAAAGAAGTGAGCTCATCATTGGGTAAAATCTTTTGAGTTTCAATTTAATGGTATGCCTACATCAACACATTATAATGTATTGTCATTGGGATAGTATAATATGCTTTAGGGTATAGAATAGCTATATCTTCATAGGACTAAGGTGGATTTTTATTACAAAACTTCTGAGTGCTTGGATGAAAATGGAGAACAAAGGATCATGTAGGGTAGGAAGAAAGGAACATCAATTAGAATGGTGACAACTATGCAAGAAAATTACAATCACAGAAAATGGTGAGTGTTATTTGCACCGCATATTTCTAGCAATAAAGGTAAGGACGATGAGGGTGAAAAGATATTAAGAAGATACCCAATGTTACAATAGTTTTAGGATTTGTTTCCAATAGATATTTCAGAGTTTCTCCCTCACAAGGAAGTAGAATTTTCTATTGAGTTGGTACTAGGGGCACCACTAGCATCAAAGACACCATAAAGGATGAGCACTCCATAGTTAGTAGAGCGGAAGTTGCAGATGAGGGAAATGATTGAAAATGGAAACATTAGGACAAATGTATCATCGTGGGGTGTAGAGATATTGTTTGTGAAGAAGAAGGATGGTACTCTCATGTTATGTATTGATTAGAAGAAGTTGAACAAGGTAACAATCAAGAACAAGTATATTGTGTCAAGGATTAATGGCTTGTTGGATCATTTGAAGGGAGAAGTAGTATTCTCAAAGATTGATCTTAGATCAGGATATGAGTACATATGCATCAAAGAAGAGAAAATTCACAAGAAAAAATATTGCTCCAGTTATGGGAATGATGAGTTTTTTATAGTTCCATTTGGTTTGACTAATGATATAACTACCTTTATTTGCTTGATTAATAGTGTGTTGCGTCCTTATCTGTAAAAGTTTCTTATTGTATTCATTGATGACATATTTATATATTCTAAGATTGTAGAAGAACATGTCGAACACTTAGCAGTAGTATTGAGGTTGCTGAGAGAGCACAAGTTGTATGCTAATCTCAATAAATATAGTTTCTTTTAGAGAGAGGTACATTACATGGGACATGTTGCTTCCAAGGAAGGCATAGAAGTGGATCCAGAAAATATAATGGCTATCATGGAATGGGAAGCTCATAGAAATTTGGATTAGGTAATATCATTCATGGGGTTATAAGGTTACTAAAAGAGGTTCATCAATAAATTCTCTTGGATTTCATATCCTATTACGCCATTGTAGAGGCAAGGTAAGAAATTTGAATGGACACATGAATGTGCAGTGAGTTTTGAATAGATGAAGCAATTGATAAATGCTTCAATGTTAAATATCGTAGATACGGAAAAAAGAGTTTTTGGTATGTAAATATTCTTACAAGAGAGGACTTTGTGGAGTCTTTATGCATGAGGGATAGGTAGTATGCTATGAGTCACAAAAATTGAATGAGCATGAGAAAAACTATCTGACACGTGATATTGATTTGGCATTGATCATTCATGCACTGAAGATGTGGAGGAACTATCTTCATGGCTAGAGATTTGTATTGATAAGTGATCCTAGTGGAATGAGATACTTTTTTTACCAACGAAATTTGAATTCCATGGAAGCTAGATGGTTGGTCATACTTAGTGAGTTTGACATTGAGATGAGATACGTCAAGGGTAAAGAGAACAAGCTTGCATATTCTCTTAGCAAGAGGATACAGGTGAATCACATAAAAATTGAGTTCTTACGAGACATACTTACAAGATAAGATCTTACAGGAATGAGAACAGGATGGCAGGTACATGGAGCTTATGCACATGTTACAATAGGGTACACATGATCACGATCTAGACTATTGCCTTACAACAGATTGTTTGATCTGATTTAGAGACTGGATATATCTGTCAGACAACATTGAGCTCAAGAAGACTATCTTGCAAGAGTTCCATGAAAAATAATATTGAAGTCACTCGGGATATTAGAAGACATTCACAAAAGTGAAGAAGTTTAATCATTGGTTGAATCTGAAGAAATAAGTCGAAGAGTTTGTGGCTAGGTGCTTGGATTTACAATACGTAAAAGCAAAGTGTAACCATCTAGGTGGAATACTACAACTGATTTTGGTTCCACAATGGAAGTGGGAGATATTTTACATGGACTTCATTACAGGTTTTTCGAAGACATCTAGACAACATGATTCCATCATGGTTGTGGTGGACAGGTTGAAAAGGTATCACACTTCATTCTAGTGAGGTCTACATACTTAGATCGTAATGTTGCACAAGTATTCATGAGAGATGTGGTAAAATTACATGGTGTTCCACAGAAGACTATGTGAGAGAGGAATGCTAAACTAACTTCCATGTTTTTGAAGGAGATTTTTGTAGGTTTAGGGACATAGTTGGTCGTCATCACAGGTTATCATCCACAGATATATGGACACACAGAGAGGGTCAAATGGGTATTGGAGGACATGCTGAGGATGTATTTCATGCATCCGTAGAGGATATGATATGATTACCTTCCATTTGTTTATATTTCCTACAATAATAGTTACCAGGAGTCACTCAAGATGAGTCTATTCGAGGCACTATATGGCCAAATTTGTAAAACTCCCATCAGCTAGAGTGGTTTGGTGAATAGGGTGTTGATAGGATGAAATATGTTGGAAGAAATGGAATAGGAAATATAGTTAATAAAAAATAATCTAAAGGAATCATATGAAATGCATAAAATCTATGAATATTGAAATAGATTTATAAGGAGTTTCAAGTTGGGGAAGAGGTGTACTTGCGTATCAATCCCGAGAAAAACTCCTTAAGGGTTGGATCATGTGCCAAAATGGAACCTCGGTTTTTTGGACCTTTCAAGATTCTTGAAAGGATTAGAAAAATATCCTATCGACTTGCACTACCTCCAACAATAAAATTACATGATGTTTTCCATGTGACATTGCTTAAGAAGTATGCTAAAGATTTTTATCATGTGATTGACTGGCCTGTATTCCAGGTGGAGCCAGAAGGATAATTCCATCATGAACCTCAGTTAATTTTGCAGAGAAAGATACACATGCTCTGTAACTGAGCAATCAAGCAGGTTAAAGTGCATTGGAAGCACTTTGTGCCGGACGAAGCTACATGAGAGATGGTTGATCATGTGCGGACTATGTATCCTTCTTTATTCACTAGTTGAGATTTTTTTTGGTATATAATTTTGTGTGATATTTTTGTATATGTACATATGTATATGGATGTCAATACCACCATGATTTGTATTATAAATATCCAAAAAAAATATGGGTGTCACGTCATTATGATTTTCATGTTGTTATGTTTTATGTTGGTTTTCTTCCGAGCAAGTTGGTGATTGTAAATACTACAACGAGCTAAGTTATAAAACCCCATGGGAAGTATGTTTTTCTTTTAGTAATAGTCATGTGGGTTGCTGGTGTCGTTCAATACGAAGGACGATTTTTCCCTAAGGGTGAGGGCTTAGTAAAAACTGTCATAAAAATTCCATGTAAACAAAGTTAATAAAGGAAAAATAATAACCAAGGTCATGGGACGCATATTCCAAGATGAATGTTGTGAAAAACATCCTAGTGTGGGCGTTCATTTGGTTTAATATGGAAAAGGAAATGGCAAAGGCTTTGCAAAGGAAAATTGGCATTAATTGGAAACTTATTTATGAAAATAATGGAAATTTTTTCAAAATGAAGGTGAAACATCACAGGTTGGATGTGAGGAGTAAAATGAAGGAAATATTGGAAAATTGAAGAAAATAGAGGCCTCATTGATAAAAGAAGCTTTTGAGGATCAGTTGGTGCCTTTTGTTATTTTAGTTTTAGAGCTCTCTCTCTCACTCTTAGACACTTGGAGTTTTCTTGGAACACTCTAGAATTGGATCAAGAAACACCAAGGAAGGAAAAATAAGGCAAAGGGAAGCAAAGATCAAGCAAGGAAGAGCAAGATCAAGAAACCACAATGGGATTAATTGGAGGTATCGATTTGCATGTGTAATTTTCTTTTTAGATTTGGAATGCATGGTACATTGATGTGTGTATTTGGTTCTCTTGTTGTCATTTGTATGCGTTTTTCTAAGTGTGACAATATTTTTTAGCCTTTCCTTTCAATTTCTAGATAGCCATGGTGTGGTGGATTCTCTTGTATTTGGTTGAGCTGAATTTCCATAAGGACTCAAAACTAAGTGGGGTGGTCTCAGGATTATTCATAATTTATGGGAATCCTAGGATGGAATACACTATAAATCCTTGATGTGAACACCTCTATTCAGCGTAGGAATCCTCAACTGGTGAATGGTGGGATACACAGTAAAGATAAGTGGTGAGTACCCTTTATTGGGCCTAAGAATCCCTTCACTGGTAATGGAGGGATATATGGTAAATACCACAGGGTTGATACGTCATAGGCATAGGAATCCCTTGATCGGTAATGATGATATACACGGTCAATCCTAGAGCTTGAGATGAAAAAATTCCTCACCGTTTAGGTAGAGAGATCTGGAAGAATCCATGCTTCTTTTGGGCCTAGTGATCTGATGGGATACCAGTAAATCCTAGTTATATTAATGAGGGTTGAGGTGGTTTGGCCTCAGGAAGCCCTCGATTGTTTTGTTGTGAGTCCCACATTCATGCTTGGAATATGGCAGGGGGTGATTTGCTAAAAGAAATATTTGATTCAGCCAATCTATGGTAGGGTGGTTTATGGAAGCCCCACACCTAGTTAGATTTTTCATTGATTAATAAGAGATTCTTCTCCTTCTTGTTTCATGTGTAAATGTATTGGTTTATGTGTGGATTTTATGGTTGTTATATCCTTGTTATTTTTGTTGGTTATATGCTAGTTATGAGCATGTTTTATGACATACTTGATGTATGGCTCTCATCATGTTTTGATTTGTTAATGAATTTATAATGTATCTATGACGTAATATATGATAAGTTTATTATTATGATATGGTAAATTTTGTTTTTTATGATTCTTAGATAAGTATGATACCCCTATGCTCAGATCTGTTGTTATGACATGTAGATTACATTATTGTGACATGTTTGATGAAATTGATGTCATTGATAGTATGTTTATGATAAAGTACATGTATCAATATTTCCATTAGTAGCCTTGTTTCAATGTTATTGTTCATTTCTCAAAGTTTCATGAAGTTATGTGCAGTGACCTGAGACCTAGCCATGAAAAAGTGGCTTAGAATCTAGGGTTGGAGGCACAAAACTACCTGGAAAATTATATAGTCACTAGCATGCCTTGTTGTGGTAGTGACTAGAAGGCCTTAGTCACATGCATGGCTTGTCATGGGAGCCGGTGAGGTTCCATATCAACAAAATGAAAACTTACCACAGGGGTTGGTGACGTGGAAGGGTTGGTTTTCTCCTGAAGGTTTTGTACCGTGTGTGGAATTAATTTTGGTTTATTTATGTTGGTTCCACTTCCATAACTGTACATGGAGATTTGAATCACATCATAGTAGTCTCTCATCACATGTTTACCCCAGCATACTAGTTCACCTGGGTAAATGTCGGAGGAGGGTGTTACACTTAAAAAGTAGGTAAAACTATAATGTACAATTGTACTGCTAGATTAGTTATTCTCAATCTCCTTTGCTACATTCTTAATTTTTTTAGTTTGGTCAAGTATTTACTATACAAGTTTTGATTGCATACAATTTATGTTTGATAATCAATATCTCTTTTCTAACAGCCTTAATTGTGTGATAAAATTTATTTTATGATCTTAGAAAAGAGAATGTTACCTTTTTTGAATTAGCCTTATCAATTCATTGGTTGGGATCATTTTTTTATTTTCCTATAAAATTCTTATTTTTCCTTAAAAATGTTGAATTTGACCCTTAGTTGAATGTCATTTTATATTACAAGCCTTAGCCCCTAACTATTTGGTATTAAGTAAAATATTTGTTAAAACCCATCTTGGCCCTATTAAAAGGGCAACTTTTGGTACACCCCAATATTTGTTGTTGCTTTAATTCTTACGACATATGTGGTTGTGTTCAATTTTCAATGCATGCCATAATTAGGTTATAGACAAATATTATAGATTTTATATGGTATAGGAAAAAGTATAAATAACCAAAATAATGAGGACTTACTAGTTCGCAACTTCCCTTGCTAGTAATTATCCCCATATACTTTGTTTTTTTCTCAACAGTGCTCAAGCTATCGAGTCTTTCCCCTACCTTACCACTGAATCTAATGTCGATCGACACCTATTTCCTCGTCAACTCATATACTCATATACATATATGTATATAGATTAATATCTCAATTCCGCAAAATCTGTTCGACATTATAAGGGATATATCATAATCAGTTGAGTTAAATATTCGGCTAAACAAGAAATCGCAGTATGCAAGAGGTTATTCGGACAAGTAAATGTGATCATCTGCTGAAGAAATTAGTAATCTGCCATTAGAACTATCGATTCTCTTATGATATTTGCTTAATCAAATGAGGTTTGAAGGATTTTAGCACTTGTCACGTACGATTCCCATGGTTATATTACATGGTGCATGAAACTTCATGTTATGTTACATATTTGCATTTAACATCGTATACATATTTCTCATGGCGACTTTCTTTTCCTGTGTTGTGAGCTCTAATTTGGTTTCATCAGGACAATTTCCTGTGTACTTAGCTGCACGCAATTTTAGACAACCCCTAAAATTTGGTTTGGAAAATTATATATATTGGATTGCTCGAAAATTTAACACAATTTACTGTGCATATAGTTATCAATTAGGTTTATTATTTATTGTACATTGTTATCAATTGGGTTTATTCAAGATTGTTGGAAGGAATGAATGGGATGTTCCCAGCTAAATTCAATTTTATCAATAACGAGTTTGAGCTTCGTTATTAAAAATAAATAGTCCTCATGCATAAAACATGTTTATTTCTTTTTTTTCTCATATAAGATACAAAATTATTTTCTAAGTAAAACAAAACATGTTGGTATAAAATATTAAGATATTTTTAAAATAAAATATATATATTTATATAGAAGATTTTATTGGTTATTTCATGTTTTTGCATGGTACATTAAGTGATCATAATCATAATTTAGTCTTCTTATTTCCAATATACTAATATGCAAATCTCCACGATCTAAATATTTTCATTGTTTTTAAAAGTGTTAAATCTATATATATATATAATAAAAAACATATTTAAATAACAAAAAATCATTATTTAACAATTTATATTATTTAGAGGAACTTTATCCAAAAACTCCAAGAATATAATAATTAAACAATGTCTATAACAATCACATTAACATAGGGCTCACTTGAAATGGCCTAAAATACTAGAACACAAAAACGTTACCCTTAATTTAATTAATATAAATGAAATCGCATTTTTTTAGACTTTATTTTCTTGTCAATTTTACTCAAAAATGGGTAGAGATTTTTAAGAATCATAAGTTTAAGGTTTTAATTTCTAGAGTTTGAGTTTTTCATTTGTTTTTCTAAGTGTTGAATCCATTTATGCATTCAAAATTGCATTTGTGTGCTGTGACAATTTCACCCCGATGTATAAGTATGTCCGAAGCCAAAATTAAAAACTAAAGAAAATAAAAAAATAAAATATAAATAATGTCGGCTTAAGCAATGACTTACATAACCAAATAAATAAATAATTAAAAATTCATTAGATATAAATTTAAAGATATAAATTTAAAATATGAAATTTAAGGACATTCAAAAATGAGATATGGTTTATAAATAAAAATATAAATAAAAAAGAGGCATGTTAAATAAATAAAACATATTTTTTTTCTTACTCGCCATTTATGGTAAATAAATAAAAAAATAAATAAACTAGAGGTATGGTAAATAAATAAATAATTTTTTTATATTTACTCCATAAACCTTTTTATATTAACAAAAACTCAAAAAAGAGGTTTTATTTGGGTGAAGCCTATGGGCCAAATAACATAGGAAAAATTATTATTAATACCATGAGCCAAATACCATAGGCAAAATACCATATCTATAAAAGATGTATGGTAAATAAATAAATATAAAATAGGTATAAAGAGTTAAGGTAAATGAGTACAAATATATCTAGTAAAAATATATCTCATGGGATTAGATATGAACATCTAATTATATATCAATCTTATGAGCCAAATACCATGGACCAAATAATTATTAATACCCTGAAAAAAAATTTATTAACCCTAACAATAATATTAAAATATTAATATTAATATTATTATTATAACTTTGGATTAATACAATATTAAATTTTTTATATTATAATGTATACTAATATATCATGATATATATATTAAGTCTAGATATATATGGGAGGGAATACAGTTGGAGAAATAGGGGGAATTACAAGGGAAAGAAGGAGATAAACTGAAGGAGAGGGGAGAGGAGGAATGAAGAGATAGAGAGAGAAGGAGAGGAGTGAGAAAAGTGAAGAAGGGTAAGAGAGGGAGAGGGAGACAAAAATATGGAGGTACGAAAGAGAGAAGGGAGGCGGGAGAGAGATAAGGGGAAAGGGACACGGAGGTATGAGAGGAAGGGAGAGAGAAGAAGGAGGAGAGGAGGAGGAGAGAGGGAGATATATAGAGATGGAATTGGAGCGGGGGAGAGGGAGGTAAGAAGAAATACATAGAGAGTGAGAAGTAGAGAGAGAAGGAGTGATAATGGAAAGCTTGAGAGAAAGTGTGTATGTTTAGGGGTGATATAAAGAGACATAGAAGGAGCGATGGATGAAATAAGGGAGAGAAGGAGAAGGGGAGGGATATAGTAACATAGTTGGAGAGAGAGATAGAGTGAAGGGGGAAGAGAGAAGACTGGAGGGTAGAGAGAGAGAGGGAGAGGAGGAGGTAGTGATAGATAGATATATTTGAGAAAGATAGTATATGTTTTGGGGTTGATATAGAGAGATAGAAGGAGATAGAGATATAGATGGAAGGTGAAGAGAAAGAAGAGATAGATGGAGACAAGGAGGGAGGGACAAACATATTGATATATACAGAGTGAGAGAGTGTGTGTTTGGTAGTGTGAGATAAAGGGGAAAAGAAGGAGAGACGTAGGTAGATATAGATATAGATGGAGGGAAGAGGGAGGGAAGAATATTTCTTGCACCAGATGCATTGATTTAAGTGTAAATGCTGATTTCTAATCTCATTTTATTGCTTACACTAGCTGCATTGATTTTAGTGTAGATGTTGATTTCTAATGATATTTGATTGCTTGGACTGAATGCATTGATTTTAATGTAGATAAATTCTAATCCTATTTTATTTCTTTCACTAAATGAAAGAGAGAGAGGAGAGGAGTGATAAAGGTAGAGAAGGTTAAGAGAGGGAGAGGGGGACATAAAGGTAGAGGTGGGAGAGAGAGAAGGAGAGAGGATTAGAGGGTAAAGAGAGGGAGAAAGAAAGAGATAGAGACAAAGAAGGTGGCAGGGATAGGTAGTGCTGCGCTGCATATTTGTCCAAATTTTTACGGTTTTTTATCAGATAATTTTGTGATTCTACCTAGTATTTTGATCCATTTTATATTATTAAGTCGATGATTAGAGGCATTTAGAATTAGATTATAAATTCTTGTTATTAATTAAATTGAATAAGTGTTTTATATAAAAATATCATTAATAATAGGTTTTCATGATGACAGGAGAATAAGTTGAGCACCAACAGTAATGGAATGCCTGTTGAAATAAATTTGAGTATAGGTTCATGCACAGAAGCAATACCATATTTGAATACGGATTTCGGAACACTACACACTGCAAAGCTTGTCGAAACCTTAAATTGGCCAAATAATGCACTCATGGGCTATGCAACAAATGCCATCATAAAGATCTATGCTTTTGAAATATTAACCATCGATGAATTATCAACATCATGATCACCAAATCTGCAACAAGTCTACAAATTATAGTTTCAGAATAAATTCATGAAACCTTTTTGATACAAATAGTGCTGGCCTATTCTCTATCCTTGGCAAAACTGATATTATGGTTCATGGATGGTGGATCGTCTGTCAGTTTTAAGAATTTTTTATAAGATTTCTAGCACCAGCTAGAAGGCTCCTCGAAGTGTATTTTAGTACAGGATGGTCATTCTCATATTAGAGGAAGTAGGTCATGAAAATTAGAGAATTGTATCTTTGAAGTTGTGCCCGCGAAATACGCATAGGACAATCGTAATAAAAAAAGTTCAGAAATCTCTGCTCTGATCAATCTCTAGCACCTTCTGATAATCAATTGGAAACAGTGGATCCAGATTTTTATAGGATTGGCTATAGTAAATATTTTCATTCTTATGGAGGAGGAACCTGATGGCATCAGAGTTTTTTTGCAACGAACGTGTGAAATCTCCGTAGACCTAGGGTGATTATGGAGGTTCCCATGGCATTGGTGGTTACAATCAGCAAGAACCTTCCTTGGATTTTCCTCCTAGAAATTGTGCCATTAGGGCATCCTATATTTGATGTTATTAACTCCACAGATCCTAAGACTGACTGGGACTTGAGGTTGGCTTGTCTCCTTTTTTTGGGTTTCGACATCAAGGATAATTTTTGGGAGCTTTATGGGGACTTTTTACCTAGTGTTGAGGAAAGCACAAATTTAATTCTTTCTACCGAGGAGGAACTTATTGAACTACAAGATGAAAAATTTCCTAGCATGATTAGAATGCAACAGCAACGTACAAGAAACTTTTGGAGAGAACACTAGTGTGCCGATGTTTCATTTAAACTGAAGCACCTTGCTCATGACCCTGAACATTTTCTTTGGGAAGTAAGTATTGCACAATCACGTTGAATTACAATGACTATGACAATTGGGACCAAAGTCCAGGAGGCCAATATGCTAATTCCATATGCTGACATGATGAATCATTCATTTAACGCAAATTGTTCATATTGATGGTGTAAGAAAGATCAAATGCTAGAAGTGATCATCAATTTTTGACAATCCATAAAGGAAGGAGATGAGATGACATTTAGTTATATGGAGAAAATGCGAAATGATGTATGCATGGCAATATATGGCTTTTCATCTCTTGTGAATCTATGGGATGTGGTAGAATTTTCAAGGGAAGCAAAAATACATTTGGATTATTTCCTTTCATATTTCAATATTTCAGGGCTGGCAGATGAATTTTATCATAATGATTCATTATCTAATAGAAAACATAGATTTGTTGATGGTGCCATATTAGCAGCAGCAAGAACCTTACCAAGCTGGTCGGAAGGGGATTTTCCTTTCCTTCCAAGTATGGAAAGAAGGTTGTTGAAGAGCTTCACAAGGAATGCTGGAAAATATTGGGAACGTTTCCTACCACTGTTGATCAGGATCTCAATGATTTAGCTGCAGAGGCTGACTCAAATGGTAGTAGAAAAGTTCATGAAAGCAAAATCAAATATCGGATTCATGGGAAGAAACTTATAAAAAGGATTATTGAATCTCTATCACTGTACTTGGAAAGGATATTGTTTTGAGCAATTAGAAATTTCAACTATCAACATTCTGAGCTAATGTTTGAATTCAGAAATTGTCCCTAGGATTTATTAATATTCATCTTGATAACTATCAAGGAAACCAATGTGGCTGCATTTCATTATCTCATACACCGGAGAAGTTACAGGAGTGTCTTAGAAAATTAATGAAGGTCAAATTGCCTCCAGAAGCCAAGATTTCACCTTCGAGCAACAAAAACATCCCAGGAAAAAGGAGCAACTTCCCTAATTCGACATTATGTTTTGAAACTAATCTCATTTCCAGAAAATTGTTAATATCCCCTCCTATATTATGATTAGACGTTAAAATCCCCAAATTGGTAATTAAATGTATATATATATATATATATATATATATATATATATATATATATATATATATATATATATGTTTCCGGGAGCAGAAAAACGGAGGGAGGTGTGTCCATCACTTAGTTAATAGGGAATTTCTCATATGTAAAATCAGACTTTCTCAGATTTAGACAGGGCGCAGAGATGTAATTAGGAGATAGCCCGTAAATTAGAAGTGTGGAATTTCTCAGATGTAAAGCGGAATTTTGGAGATTTAGAACTAGCAACGAATTTGCAGAGTGTAATGGGGATAGGGACTGTTGTGTAAAAAACCAGAATTGTTTGGCCAGTGACTTTTATAAATCGATTTCCAAAAGATGTTTTAAATACTTGTATAAATCGCCTTCAATCTGTAAGAATTAGCATTGCCACCATGATCCATTTTGAATTTAGTATTTGATGTCTTAAATCCTTCCTCATTTGCAGTAAGCTAGCTTCCTCCAGGCATGGGAGGGCCCACCAACTCTGGAGCTAAGCTTGATCAATAACATAGGCTAATTAGATGCGTTCAAATTTAATATTTCATGTTTCTGTGTGAATGTGTGGTTCAATAACAAAGCATTTAAGTCATCTTCGTATTGCGAAAATTAATTGATTGAAGAATTATTAGTCATTACATAACCGGTGTTTGAGAACTATAATATAACATTATCCTCTATTCCTCTTAAATAGAATGTAATGGGAGCATATGAATACAATGATTTCTCACTTATCAGAACTAGAACATATTTTAGTGCTTTGAATTTGACTATGTAATCAGAATATATTTTAATACTTTGAACTTGAATATGGAATTAGAACATATTTTAATAGTTCGAATTCAAATATGGAATGAGAACATAATTTAATGCTTTGAGTTGAGTTTGGTTTGCATAATATAATATATTTGAATGTTTGTAGGATTTAATGCACATTTGATTTGTTTATGCATCCCTTAGCTTAATAATTAAATTTATTTTTAATTAGAATCATTCTTGTTTTGTAGTGTAATCATTTCTTTATAAGCGCAAGTTTGAGTGTGGATTTAATTGTGCAGGTAGCAGTGATTTAGTTTTCATTATTGAGTGACATGATTTTGATTTAGTTTTCATTATGAGTTGCATGCTTTCGAGGAGTGAGTTTCTTTAATTTGTTTCAGCTAGATTAAAATATTTAAATAGAAGGTTTATCATAGATTATTTGTAATGTGATTCTTAATAGGATATTTTAAGTGTTATTTTATATGAAGAAAAGTAGTTTTCTTCTAGTAACAGTTAGGATTGTCCTTTGCTAATTTGGATCTTGAATTTGTTATCAAGAGTAGTTTATATAGTTAGTTTTAGGTGTGAGTTATCATTAGAATAATGTGTGTGTCTTTTTCTTATCTCAAGTTTAGTTTCAAGTTAGTGAAAGGAGAAAATAGGTTAAGGTTTTCAAGCTATCATAGGATATTTAAAAAGTAGAATTAGATTGCGAGAATGTCATATGATTCGGAATTGCTTTGTATTTCCTTACATTTTAATTGATGTATGGAGTTTTCTTGATAAGAATGAGTTCAGTAGGTTTCCTATTCAATATTGTTTATCTGCAGCAAATGTGTGTTTCATTACAAAGGAATATATTTATAGTCTGACCATTAAGCTGAGCTAATATGCAGTATAAATCGCGTTTATGACTCCCAGATTGATAATTAATATTGAGAAGTTTAATTCGACAACTAAGCCAACCAACATTTTGGCGTCTTTTCCGGGGAAGTTGTATTTTGGCTCAGGTAAAAGTTTCTCACAGAGTTTCAAGGATATTATAGGATGTCAGAAGGTGGAGAGTGTACGGTAAGACGTGAGTGAAGAGCCACGCTTCCACTATTGTGGGGTTGCTCCAAAGTCTAGCCATATTGCTTATCTCTTGAACTTTTATTTCCTTTCTTGTAGAGGTAGGCTTCAGACATTTAATTTTCAAATTGCTTTGATTTTCATAGATTAAATAGTACTTTGATTTGGCATTTTCCTTTAATGCAAGTGTGGTGAGCTTTATTTCAGCCAATACATTTTAAAATTCATTTATCTTCAGAATCCTCAATGTTATATTACTTTTGGGTACTGTAAGAACCCTTGCGTACTAATCCATGTGATGACAGAATGTACCAGTTGGATTGTTGAAAACAAGAAAATGGTATTTTGATGAATCATTCAATGAGGAGTTTTCATGTTGCTATAGTGACGAACAATTCATCTGATGAAGAATTCACAAGTGTAGAATTTAACACCTTGCTTGAACATAATTCAATATTATTAGATCTTTGATTTCAGAATTGGATGATTTGTAGGAGCAAGAGAAGGATGAAGAACCACTGCTTATCCTTTGCACAAGCTGTCGAAAGAAACACTGCCTTGGAAAGTGCCCACTTAGCGGTCTAGAAGTTTTCAAAATTTGCAAGGGTGGTTATCCAACCAAACATTTTCCATCACTTCCAAGATTACGAAAGGTACTCAGAGAATCAAGTAAGGAATCGAATCAACCACTAGGCATAACTCAAAACCCAACACCATTTGATACTTGGAATAATGATTATTCTCTTGAGAAGGTTCCTCCACATGTTTATAATCCTACAGTTCCATGACAAACTTTTAATCCTCCTCCAATTGAATATCCTACTTCATGGCTGCAGTGGCCCTCTCCTTGGCTATCATCCTTGAGCCAAATATCTCCATCGCCTCAAGATTCGTTTGGATCCTTATCTCTAGGGAAATCTCCCATGCAAATTCAAACATATGAGCACCAACAACAACCACAATTTATTTCCAACGCACCATTAAGTTATCCTCCTCGATGGTCCGAGCCGCATGTGAAAACTTACCCTAGCCCTTATCCTTACCCTAGACCTAACCCTAATCCATACCATCACCTTAGTCCATACCCTAATCCACACCCTAGGCCTAACCCTAATTCTAATTTAAAACCTATACCTAACCCTAGTCCAAAGACTAACCCCAATCCAAATCCAAATCATAGGCCAAGACTTAACCAAAACCCTACCCCAAACCATATTTTAAACCCTAATATAAACCATGAGGTTGCACAACAGTTTGAACCACCTATTCTTTCTGTTGATTCCCCTATCGAACATAATGCTACATATTCCATGTTAGGAAAGGGAATTAATTTGGAAACTTCCCCCATTACCGCAGACCATTCACCCTGAGAAAATGTAATCCAATGACCACTAGAGGAGAAACCTTTCATTGGAACTTGTTCTAAAAATTTTGTTGAAACTCAAAACCCTAGAATATCTCTCAACCATTCTTATAAATTTGAAAGCATATATTTGAACCTGAACTTGAGGAGAGTAACTATCAAACTGTGGAAGATTTGCATCAGTCGAAAAATCATAAATATTTGGATTCCTTTGAATCCTAGTTTTCAGCAGTCATCAAGCCATCTAATTTCCTCAGAATTTGGAAACTCTTGGTACGATATCAATTAAAGTAACTGGTTTCTCACGCTTTCGTATGTCTTGAAGTCTATTCTTTAAAACTAAGTGTGAGTATAGTCAGAATTTTGTTATGCACATGGCTTCATTGGAAGTACTCCTATACTTAAAAATGGAGTCTTTAACCTCTTAGGGTAAGGTAAGGTAGGAGAATAAATAAAATAAGGTTGTTATCATGCTATTAGGGTTTTTCATTTTTATGTTAAAACTACTTTTGATCCACATTAGTTGTTAACACACACATTTGTGACAAATCTTGTTGAGTACAATTCACTCTAATACCTCATGATTTTTCAAAAGTAAACATGATTAATCACTGTAATAAGTTTTCATCTCGGATATATATTTTCAGTTTCCCTTAAAAGGTACTATTGGAAAACCCCCTATGGTGGACCACTCTTGTTAAGATCATAATGAGCTATTCAGGAGAACAGTAGCATTCTTAACTCAAAGAATATTTTAGTCATTGTTTGGCATATCTTTAACAATTCTTTAGGGTAGAGGAATTAGCCAGCAATGATTAGTCATTAGAAATTTTTCATGCCATCCTGTACTCTTAAGGAGTAGATCTGTCTCCCCACTTATTAAGTAACCTAAAAGGTTAATCATAATTAGAGCTTACAAAGATTTATGGAAGGATAGGAGGTCTCGTGATGAGCCGACCTACCACAATCATGCAACCTAGAATGCATGACATTATTGCTACTAGTCACCAAGCCAAAGTAATGGCTTTCATCAAAAAAGCTGGAAGACGGGAGGTCTCATCATGAGTCGACCTGTTCATCCATGTTACTTCTTGTGAGTGGCGCTGCCATCAGCTGGTTACCAAGCTAGGACATTGGCCTTCATCTAAAAATTCAAATAAGATAACTTTGAATCTATGCCTAGTAAGTGGGACATAAACATTTCAATGGGTAAAAATACATCCCTGTCAAGGTTATGAATGTCTGCAGACAGCAGGGCCGTGCCTATGGTATTAAAGTTAACTACATACTATCATTTTCTTGGTTATCCTTCTCTTTCCCTAAGACTCATTGTTTTTCTTAGGCAATGTTTTTAAGACAATTTTGACATGATGCTTTGAGTTCTAACTTTCAAAAATCAAGAATCTTTGCATGATGTGGTACCCTTAGTGAAGGTAATCCTTTGTACTAGATTAAGGGGAAATTTATTTTTGAATCTGGATAACTACAAAATTTAGAGAATTCAATAAAGAGGTTGCTAATTGGTATCATAACTCATTTTAATTCTCATGGTATTCAGAGTGATGAAATAATCAATAATGACTACTCACAAGGTGTTGGTTTCTGATAATGAGTATTTATTGTAGTTGCCTCTGCATGACCTAGGTACGAGATTGTTATAGTAAATGAAGAAACCTTCTGTTATTATTTTTGAAACTGCACTTTTTCAAAAAAATTTGATTTTTATCGTAAGAATTTGGGAAAAAAAAACACATGGGACAAGGTAACAGGCATGTGCCATACTCTTCTTCTATAATGTCTACTTGTTGTACCTTTTCTTTTTACATTCCTACAATTTATAATTTCATTAGAACTGTAATGTGGTTTTGGTTGGCATTACATGCAAATGACGACATTTCAATATCAGGTATCTTCATCATTACTTGCTAAAATCATTGCTGACATTTTCCCTGCCTTATTTCATCATATTATAGTTTTTCCTTTCATGAGGACGTGGAAGAAGTTTTAGCGTGGTGGGATGTTGCGCTGCATCTTTGTCCAAATTTTTACGATTTTTTATCAGATAATTTTCTGATTGTACCTAAAATTTTGATCCATTTTATATTATTAAGTCGATGATTAGCGGAATTTAGAATTAAATTATAAGTTATTGTTATTAATTAAATTGAATAAGTGTTTTATATAATAATATCATTAATAATAGGTTTTCATGATGGCAGGAGAATATTTTGAGCACCAACACTACTGGAATGCCTCTTGAAATACATTTGAGTATAGGTTCATGCATAGAAGCAACACGATATTTGAATATGGATTTGAGAACACTGCACATTGCAAATCTTGTCGAAACCTTCAATTGGCCAGATAATGTACTCATGGGTTATGTAATAAATTCCATCATAAAGATCTATGCTTTTTAAATCTGGGCCATCGATGAATTATCAACATCACGATCACCAAATCCGCAGCAAGTCTAGAAATTATAGTTTTAGAATAAATTCATGAAACCTTTTTGATACAAATAGTGTTGGCATATTCTCTATCCTTGGCAAAACTGAGCTTATGGTTCATTGACGGTGGATCCTCCTTGAGTTTTAAGAATGTTTGATAAGATTTCTAGCAGCAGCTGGAAGGCTCCTCGAAGTGTATTTGAGTACAGGATGGTCGTTCTCATATTGGAGGAAGTAGGTCATGCAAATTAGAGCATTGGATCTTTGAAGTTGTGCCCACGAAGTACACATAGGACAATCGTAATAAACAAAGTTCAAAAATCTTCGCTCTGATCAATCTCTAGCACCTTCTAAGAATCAATTGGAGCCAGTGGATCTTGATTTTTATAGGATTATCTATAGTAAATATTTTCACGCTTATGGAGGAGGAACTTGATGGCATCAGAGTTTATGCTGCAACAGACATGCCAAATCTCCACAAAGCTAGGGTGACTATGGAGGTTCCCATGGAATTGATGCTTAAAGTCAGCAATAGCCTTCCTTGGATGTTCTTCCCAAACATTGTGCCATTAGGGCATCCTATATTTGACGTTATTAAATCCACATATCTTAAGACTGAATGGGACTTGAGGTTGGATTTTTTCCTTTTGTTGGCTTTGGACATCAAGGATGATTTCTGGCAGCTTTATGGGGACTTTTTACCTAGTGTTGAGGAGATCACAAATTTACTTCTTGCGACCGAGGAGGAACTTCTTGAACTACAAGATGAAAATTTGGATAGCATGATTACAATGCAACAAAAATGTACAGGGAACATTTGGAGAGAACACTGGTGTGCAAATGTTCCATTTAAACTAAAGCGCCTTGCTCATGACCCTGAACGTTTTCATTAGGCAATAAGTATTACATAATCACGTTGAATTAAAATGAATATGAAAAATGGGGCCAAAGTCCAAGAGGCCAATATGCTAATTCCATATGCTGACATGATGAATCATTCATTTAACCCAAATTGTTCATATCAATGGTGTAAGAAAGATCAAATTCTAGTTTTGATCGTCAATGCTGGACAATCCATAAAGGCAGGAGATGAGATGACATTTAATTATATGGAGAAAATGAAAAATGATGTATTCATGGCAAGATATGGCTTTTCATCTCTCATGAATCCGTGGGATGTGGTAGAGTTTTTAGGGGAAGAAAAAATACATTTTGATTCTTTCCTTTCAGCATTCAATATTTCAGGGTTGGCAGATGAATTTTATCATAATGATTCAATATCCAATAGACAATACAGATTTGTTGATGGTGCCATATTAGCATCAGCAAGAACCTTACCAAGATGGTCGGAAGGGGATTTTCCTTTCCTTCCAAGTATGGAAAAGAAGGTTGTTGAAGAGCTTCAGAAGGAATGCTAGAAAATATTGGGAACATTTCCTACCCCTGTTGATCAGGATCTCAATAATTTAGTTCCAGAAGTTGACTCAAATGGTAGAAGAAAAATTCGTGAAAGCGCAATCAAATACCGGATTCATCGGAAGCAACTTATAAAAAGAATTATTGAATCTCTATCACTGTACTTGGAAAGGCTATTGCTTTAAGAAGTCAGAAATTTCAACTTTCAACATTCCGAGCTAATTTTTGAATTCAGAAATTGTGCCCAGGATTTATTAATATTCACCTTGATAGCTATCAAGGAAACCAATGTGGTTGCATTTCATTATCTCATACATTACAGAAGCTACAAGATTTTCTTAGAAAAGTAAAAAAGGTCAAATTGCCTCCAGAAGCCAAGATTGTACCTTCGAGCAACAAAAACATCCCAGGAAAAAAGGAGTGACTTCCTTAATTTGACATTATGTTTTGAGACTAATCTCATTTCTGGAAAATTGTTAATATCCCCTCCTATATTATGATTAGATGTTAAAAGCCCCAAACTGGTAATTATATATATATATATATATGTTTCTGAGAGCGGCAAAAGGGAGGGAGGTGAGTCTGTCACTTAGTCAAGAGGGAATTTTTCATATGTAAAATCAGACTTTCTTATATGTAGACAGGGCACAGAGATGTAATTAGGACATAGCCCATCAATCAGAAGTGTGGAATTTCTCATATGTAAAGCAGAATTTTGGAGATTTAGAATCACTAACAAATTTTTAGAGTGTAATGGGGATAGGGACTGCTACTTAAAAAACTATAATTGTTTGGCCAGTGACTTATAAATCAATTTCCAAAGGATGTTTTAAATACTTGTATAAATCGCCTTCAATCTGTAAGCAGTAGCGTTATCGCCATGATCCATTTTGAATTCAGTATTTGATGTCTTAAATCCTTCCTCAGTTGCAGTAATCCAGCTTACTCCAGGCATGGGAGGGCCCAAAACCTTTGGAGCTAACCTTGATCAATAATGTAGGCTAATGAGATGCGCTCATTTTTAATATTCCAAGTTTATATGTGAATGTGTGGTTCAATCTCAAAGAATTTAAGTCATCTTCGTATTGCGCAAATGAATTGACTAAAGAATTATTAGTCATTACATAACCGGTGTTTGACAACTATAATATAATGTTATGCGATATTCCTCTCAAATATAATGTAATGGGAGCATATGAATACAATGATTTCTCACTGATCGGAATTAGAACATATTTTAGTGCTTTGAATTTGACTATGTAATAAGAATATATTTTAATACTTCAAATTTGTATATGGAATTAGACCATATTTTAATAGTTCGAATTCGAATATGGAATGAGAATAGAATTTAATGCTTTGAGTTGAGTTTTCTTTGAATTATATAATCTCTTTGAATGTTTGTAGGATTTAATGCGCATTTTATTTGTTTATGCATCCCTTAGCTTAATAGTTAAATTTATTTTTAATTAGAATCATTCTTATTTTGGTAGTGTAATCATTTCTTTATAAGCGGAAGTTTGAGTGTGGATTTAATTGTGCAGGTAGTAGTGATTTAGTTTTCATTATTGAGTGACATGATTTTGACTTAGTTTTCACTATGAGTTGCATGCTTTCAAATAGTGATTTTGTTTAATTTGTTTCACCTAGATTAAAATATTTAAATAGAGGGATTATCATAGATTATTTGTAATGCGATTTTTAATAAGATATTTTAAGTGTTATTTTATACGAATCAAAGTAGTTTTCTTCTAGTAATAGTTAGGAATGTCCTTTGTTAATTTGGATCTTGAATTTTTTATCAAGAGTAGTTTAGATAGTTAGTTTTAGGTGTGAGTTATCATTAGAATAATGTGTGGGTCTTTTACTTATCTCAAGTTTAGTTTCAAGTTAGTGAAAGTAAAAAATAGGCTAAGGTTTTCAAGCTATCATAGGATATTTAAAAAGTAGAATTAGATTGCGAGAATGTCATATGATTTAGAATTTCTTTGTATTTCCTTACAGTTTAATTGATGTATGGAGTTTCCTTGATAAGAATGAGTTCAATAGGTTTCCTTTTCAAGATTTTTTATTTCCCAACAAATGTGTGTTTCATTTCAAAGGAATATATTTATACTCTGACCATTAAGCTGAGCCAATATGTAGTACAACTCGCTTTTACGACTCCTGAATTGATAATTAATATTAAGAGGTTTAATCTGACAATTAAGCCAACCAACAGGTAGGTAGGAGAGAAAGGGAGAGAGTGGAAGAATGAGAGGAGTAGGAGAGAGGGAGGGATAGAGATATGGAGTTGGAGGGGGATAGGGGAGAGAAGAAGAAAGACATAGAGAGTGAGAAGTGGAGAGAGAGGGAATGGAAATGGAGGTATGGATAGAATGTGTGTATTTTTAGGGGTGAGATAAAGAGACATAGAAGGAGTGATGGAGAGAAGGGGGGGCATGGATAAGGAGAGAGAAGGAGAAAGGGAGGGATATAGTAACATAGTTGGAGAGAGAGATAGAGTGATGGGGGAAGAGAGAGGATTGGAGGGAAGAGAGAGAGAGAGAGAGAGAGGATGAAATGGAAAATAAAGAGATAGAGAGAGAGCGATGCGAGGAGATAGAGGGAGGTAGGAGAGAAAGGGAGAGGGATGAAGGATGAGAGGGAGGACTTAAGAGAGATGAAGAAAGTGATGGGGGAGGGGAGAGGATTTTAGGGGGGTAGAGAGAGAGAGTGTGTGTGTGTGTCAATGATGGGGGAAGAGAGAGGACAGTAGGATAGAAAGTGAGAGAGAGGAAGGAAAAGAGAGGAGACTTGAAAGAGGAAGGGAGAGGGAGGGAGGTATAGGGAGGGATATAGAGATCGATTTGGATGGGGAGAGAGTTATGGAAGAAGAAATACATAGAGAGTGAGTAGTGGAGAGAGAGAGTGTGTGTGTGTGTGGGGCAAGGCATATATGGAGAGAGAGACTTTATGTTTGGGGGTGAGCTAAGAGACAAACAAGGAGAGATGGAGAGAAGAGCAGAGAGAATGAGAGAGATAGGCATATAGTAACAAAGTTGGAAGTTGAATATATAAAGAGAGAGAGGTGGGAGAGAAAGGAAGAGAGATGGATATGGAAGGGGAAAGATAGGGAGGTAAGAATAAATACATAGAGAGTGAAAGGTGGAGAGAAAGAGAGGGGGGAGTGATATGGAATATGGAAAGAGAGAGAGGTAAGAATAAAGACACAAAGTGAAAGGTGGGGAAAGATAGAGAGAGAGAGAGAGAGGGAGTGATAAGGAATATGGAGAGAAAGAGAGAGAGGATAGGAGGAGGGAAGAGAGATATAAGTGGGGAGAGTGAGGGAAGGGGAAGAAATAGAGAGGGAGAGAGGAAGAGGGAGTGATAGATAGATAGATTAGAGAAAGAGAGTGTATGTTTTTGAGTTGATATAAAGAGAAAAATAGAGATAAAGATATATATGGAAGGTGAAGAGAAAGAAGAGATAGATGGAGACAAGGAGGGAGGGACAAAGATATTAATGTATATGGAGTGAGAGAGTGTGTGTGTTTGGTGGGGTGAGATAAAGAGACAAAGAAGGAGAGATGGGGGAAGATATAGTTATTGATGGAGGGGGGAGAGAGGGAAGAATATTTCTTGCACTAGATGCATTTATTTTAGTGTAAACGGTTATTTCTAATCCTATTTGATTGCTTGCACTAGATGCATTTAATTTAGTGTAGATGTTGATTTCTAATGATAAGTGTGTATTGATTTCAGCACAAAAAATTATTGACAATTTACATTGATTTTTTTTTCTTGTAGTAATTAAACATATTAATATTAGAGAGCAAGGGAGAGAAGGTATGATGTTTACTAAAAAATCTTGAGCTAAATATTTAAATGGTTTATGATTCCAACTATCATTTTCATATAATAGATATGAAAATATGACAAAACTAACAAGGGTGACAATAAGAATAGTAGAAAAAATAGTTTGATATTGATCACAATGAAGACTATTTGTAATTGAGTACATTCTTGTTATTCATGTTTTCTATCATTCAATATTATTACATTGTCACTTTGCATTCAAAAACAAAATTTCATCATTTTTCATTATTAAAGTTATTTTACAATATGTTTCATCATTAAAGTTATTTTACAATATTTATCGTCTCAACAAACTGAGGTAATTAAGAAAATTACAAATTGAAATGACTCATAAATCAGACACATATTTAGCATATTTAAAATGTTATATTAATATTAGATGTATTTACATATTATTGATAAAATTAGTCATATGTTACAAATATTATCGATAGATTTTCCTTGGTCGCACACGACTGAAACCAACCTAGATCCATCTTAACTTCAAATATATCAAGTGCTGAGAGGGATCAAATATCTCAAGGTGAAAATCATTCCCATTCCTCAAATTTTTCAATCAAAAAACTGGTTTTCACCTAGAGAGATTATATCCCTCTCGGCGCTTGATAGATCCAGAGTTAAAATGGATCCAGCCTGCTATAGTTATCAATTAGGTTTGTCTATCAAGTGCCAAGAAGGATCAAATCTCTCGAGGTGAAAATCATTCCCATTCCTCATGTTTTTCAATCAAAAAAGAGTTTTTCACCTTGAGAGATTTGATGCCTCTCTGCGCTTGATAGATCCAGAGTTAAAATGGATCTAGGCTGGTATAGTTATCATTTAGGTTTATTATTTATTATGCATTGTTATCAATTGGGTTTATTCAAGATTGTTGGAAGGAATGAATGGGATGTTCCGAGCTAAATTTAATTTTATCAATAACGATTTTGAGCTTCATTATTAAAAATAAATAGTCCTCATGCATAAAATGATGTTTATTTCTCATATTTCTCATATAAAATATACTATCAATTGCAACAAATGTTGCAAAGTAAACGCCCTAAGGCATAAATTTCAGAATAATTATGACATATAAAAGATCATGTATTTTAAACAAAACAAAACAAAAAAAATTAAGTTGTAATGCTATATTTTAGTGATTTTAAATGAAAAAAATTATTTCATCTCAGAAGCTCACTCATGGGTTTAGTGTTTTCAGAGTGCTCCAAGATTTGTCTTATTCTCCTTTTTAAAATTTTGACCAATTCCAATTATTGAACAAAGTTCACAAGTAAACTCATTCAATCTCAGACTCAAAAAATTCAAAGAAAATTCCACCCAATTCTATCTTAAACGAAGAATTTTAACAGTTAAAATTGAAAAAAATATGATAATTTTTACATCTGCACATCTTGAAGACATTTCGTCAATGCTAAATGTAAGAAAAGTCCCCATATTCCTTGAGACAGTGAATAATTACAATTAACCAAAATTCGACCATAATCATTTAAATCTCTTAATCCAATATTAATATATCAAACAAACTTCTTCTTTTAATAATTGTAAAATATTTAATAAATTATAGGCCTAATTTATATATTATTGCGGAAAACCAATTTTATTTAAATTTCTTCATCCAGTCTTAATATAACAAAGAAATTTCTTCTTTTAGTATTTGTAAAATATTTAATAAATTATAGGCTAATTTATATATTTTCACTGAAAACTAATTTTATTTGCAATCAACCTGCCCACCTAGATTTTACATTTTGATCTATTTACAATGAATCTCTTGTTTTACAATGATTTAGGATGTTTTACAGTAACTTTTACAATAATTTTGGATGTTTTACAATAACTTTGGCATTCCAAAGGCGATTAACAATTTAGCTACATAGAGTAGGCTCCCAATCCACTATTGCACTCAAAAAAATTGAAATTTATAAATTGAAATCTTACCCATTCTAAGATGCTTTTCGTTTCTTACAGAAATTTGAGATCGCTGCATAGATGGCTTAATCAAAGAGTGATGTCTTACACCTTAAATATTGGCTATGGTTATTTACGTAAATAACTAAGATCAGGGATTT
>CM076569.1:616168843-616252127 GCA_034641835.2 Pinus albicaulis
TGTACGGATGCCTGTAGAGAAGGATTGGGAGGAGTTCTTTTGCAGGAAAATTAAATTATTGCCTATGAATCTAGGAAACTGAATATACATGAACAGAATTATAGTGCCTATGATTTAGAATTAGCAGCTGTTATCCATGCTTTGAAAATGTGGTGGCACTATCTTCTTGGAAAAAAATTTACATTGATGACTGATCATATTAGTCTCAAATATTTCTTTTCCCAAGCTTATTTGAATGCTAGACAAGCGAGATGGCTGTCTTTTTTAAGTGAATTTGATATGGATATAAAACATATTAGAGGGAAAGAAAATAAAGTTGCTGATGCATTGAGCAGAAATGCTTGTCAGAATATCAATAGCATTGGAAGTAGTGCTCAGATCGATGTAGAAGATTTGGTGAATAAGGCAGCAAACCAAGACCCAATTTATGAAACACATCTAGTGAAATTACAGAAAAAGGAGAAAACTGATCTCACTCAAAACCAAAAAGGGCTGATCTGTTATAAAAATAGATTGTATATTCCCAATGTAGAGTCCTTAAAAAGGGAAATTTTGGATGAGTACCACAAATAGCCATATGCAGGACATCCAGGATATCAGAAAATGTTAACAGCCCTGAAAAAGAAGTTGTTCTGGCCAGGAATGAAGAGAGATGTAGCAGAATATTTAAGTAGATGCATGGAATGTCAACTAGTCAAAGTTGAACATCAGCATCCTGCTGGTCTTTTAAACCCTTTACCGATTGTAGAATGGAAATGGGACACAGTTTCCATGGATTTCATAACAGGGTTACCCAAAACCAAATACCAGCATGATTCTGTAATGGTAGTAGTAGATACTCTAACAAAAGTTTCTCACTTTATACCAGTGAAATCTACCTTTGGGACAGCTCAAGTAGCGAATGTGTTCCTGAAGGAGGTAGTAAGGCTCCATGGGGTTCCGAAGGTGATTGTTTCTGACAGAGATGTTAAGTTTACAACAGCCTTTTGAAAAAAGCTATTTGGAGGTATGGGCACTAAATTGAATTTTAGTACTGCTTACCACCCTCAGACCGATGGTCAAACAGAAAGAACTAATCAAATTTTGGAGGACATGCTGAGAATGTATGTGATGGATAGACCATCAAAGTGGGAAGATTACTTGCATTTAGCTGAATTTGCCTATAATAACATCTACCAATCCTCCATCAAAATGAGTCCATTTGAGGCACTGTATGGAAGGAAGTGTCATACTCCTTTGAGCTGGAGTCAGCCAGAAGATAAACTAATGTTGGGACCAGATGCTTTACAAGAGATGGAAATAATTGTTAAACAGATACAAAGAAACATCAAGACAGCACAAGATCGCCAGAAGAACTATGCTGATAAGAAAAGAGTGCACCGAGAATTTAAAGTGGGGGAGCATGTGTATTTGCGTATTAAACCCAAAAAGAGCACACTTTATGCTGGAAGTTGTGCAAAACTGGCTCCTAGATATTGTGGTCCTTTTGAAATATTAGAAAGGATGTGACTAGTGGCTTACAAACTGGCCTTACCACCCCATGTTAGAGTTCATGATGTACTTCATGTTTCATTATTAAAAATATATGTGCATGATGCTTCTCACATAGTTGATTGGAATGTTGTACAGGTGGAACCAGAAGGGGAGTTTCTGCCAGAACTGCTTCAAATATTGGAGCGGGAAGAAATTGAATTGAGAAGCAGAACAATAGCAAGAGTAAAGGTGCAGTGGAAGCACTTTACTGCTGAAGAAGCTACCTGGGAAAGAGAAGCTAAAATGATGTAAAAATATCCATTTTTATTTGCAAAATGAACTCTAGTAGTTGAATAACAACACCGAGGACGGTGTTTATTTTCAGAGGGGGAATATGTAACACCCCCAATTCATGTGTTTGAATTTCAAAGTTAGACATTTGAACTTTAAATCCTAAGGGGAGTGGACCCAAAGGATAAATATTTTGTGAATGTAATTAAGTATTTAATTGAGGAAATGAATAAAATGATGTGGTGCAGATTGACCAAAATGAGATTTATGAGATCACTTGCTAAATCCATGAGGATGGATGAGGCAAATATTTCCCCACAATCTTTCAAAAATCCTTGAAAGAAATTAATTTTTAAATTTAGATTTTTGAGGAAAAATTTGAATTTCCCCAATGATGAGGAAAGTAGTTGGGAAGAGGTAAAAAGATGGAAAAGTTGAGGAAAAGCATAAAACAGCTTTAAAGAATACATAAAATGGGAAGCCTGGGCAAACAGGAAGAAAAGCATCCTGAGATTTTGGACGCAGAATTAGAAACATGCTTTGGGGAACAATAGCTTAAATAAGCTACTCTTGTACAGATTAGAGGTTGATCTGTGTCAAGGAGATGTTCTCAGCTCGGGGGTGAGTTCCTGGAGACAGAAGGACTCTAAGGTTGGGAGGTTGGTCAATTGCATGAGTGGTATGTCTCTAAATTTATTGGTGTGTTTACTTCATATAGTATGAATTGGCTACATATAAAATTTAACTGTATATTAGAATATAAGTTCTACATTTAACAGAATCAATCATAAGGAATACACGCTTGAAATTCTGCATAGTTGTAGAACTAAATTTGTGGAGTAGAATCCAACAGAATCTTTAAACCAGTGTTAGTTTAAATCTAAGGATACTTATTTCTCCACAGAAGAAATTTATGAATTAGTTTTAATCTGCTTCTGTTTCATAGCATGATTCTAACATATATAAATATAAGAGAGAGAAATCTGAGTTGTCAGTGCTATATTGGGAAATAGCAGGAGATGAATTGTAAATTTCAATGTGTATTAAAGAACGAAAGTAGAGATTGTATCGACTGATCTTATGGCCAGCACATCGTTCATACATAACCAGAAACTCAATGGTCAATTTATTTTGCAGCCAATACTATAGCAAAAGAAAACAACTATTGAATTGCAAGAGACTATGCATTGATAGTTATCTTATGGAACCATTCTAAGATTAGAGAACAGAACTTAAAAGAAAAAATATAGTTATGTAAATAACCAACATGCATATGCACCACAGCATAGCATATTGAAGTATAGATATCCTAACCCATTATATGCACCCAAGTCAAGGAGATAAAATAGTAGATTTTAAATACAAATGTCTTCTAAACATAGAAATAGAGATACATATTCATATACTACCTGTAGATGATTTAGACACATATCCTGTGAAAATTTATAACAAGGGTATACAATAGAAATAGTGATATGTTGTACTATTTCCAAGAAGTATTGAAGAGACTTAGCTACTGCAACTATTAAAACTATACACTAGTGTGGTATGAGAATGTCATACACAAGGCATAGTACAAGAAAGCCTTCATAAATACAAGAAGGATATACAGACCGAACCATTATTGAACACTATAATAAAATTGAGGAATAAGAATACATGCAACTAAATTTCAATATGAAGAGAAAACAGTACATTAATTATCTCGAGGTTCGTAAACGAAGACATGATCTGAAAGTTGCAAAGTGATATAAACCTATGAGATTAGCATCATGATCGAGATATATATATATATATATATACAAAAATCGAAACGAGTATAAATCCCTGTGGCTTGAGGACTGTCTCGAAAGGCCACTAGAGTAGACATAATTAAATATTCAAGTCGAGACTTAACAATTCGATTTGTCCAAACTTATACAACTTCATAAATAAAAATTTTAAGCTATCTAACCAGCACTACAGAGCTATACAGATTCCCTTCAACCAGTGTTCGGTGAATACCGACCTGCAAGGGGGGAAACGAAGCCAACTTTAATGTCAAAGGCCGCTATTACTCTATGTGTCAATATAAGAGAGCAAGACGCAAGGCTTATATTACCTGCACAAGTCAACGATGCAAGTTAATTCCAATACTATACGAGATAAGTAGGATGAATGTGCGCTAAGACAAAAAGAGGACTGAGAAAAATGATAGTACCTGGTGAGATAGAAGTTGAAACCCATCCATAGCCTGTTACGCATAAACAGGAGATAGAAAATTGTCATCAGTAAATAAATAATGAATGTTGATGTTCAAAATCGAATAACGAAATTAGCCTTACCCAATTAGTATGAGTTCGACCTACACGGGTCAAGAAGGGAACGAACTAAACCTCGAGAAACCATTGATGAGTTTAAGATAGAGGATAACCTCTGGATACAAGAGAAGTCGGTCAGAACTATCTCTTGAGAATTCACATAAGAAATTTCCAAACGAATGGATTCAACATGCACCATCTAACGCATGAGAGGCGAAACAACAATTCTCTACAAAATAACACAGAAATATATGAGACACGATGAAATCTTAACAAGTGGGTGGATGCAAATCACCTAGAACAAAATATGGCATATGATTCATCTAAGTCCAACAATCGCCGTAAGTGCTGAACGAAAGGAGCGTAAATTTCAATCAGTAGAAGGAAGCCATGATTAAACAGTAAGAATCGAGCGGGTACGATAAATTCATACCTGCATTGTCCATGCTAGTATGGAGATACGCCAAAGAGGTAGTTGAACTCGGTGTAGTTGCTAGGGCATCAAAAATTTCTCTGTCATGAATAAACCCGACGCGCAGAAAGAAAACAAAAAGAACCCTGAACAAATCAATATGTGAAATTATAATCGGATTGATCAACAAAAACCCTAAGGCCACGAATGAATCGGTGCCGTCCAACTGGCGAGATCTGAGGGAAGGAGTCACGGATCGAAGTATTAATGAGCTAGGTACATCCTGCATTTAATATTCAACCCAACGAGTAATTCCATTTAATATCAAATTCGGCTGGCTGTGTCATAGAATTGGCGTAGTCAACAAGGTAAGGTGACGGGAGGAACCTGGATTGTCGTGGAATGAATCCACGTGACCAAAAATGGTCAGAGACGTGTTACAACCTATGTGGCGAAACCTAAAAACTATATGGGAGCTTACGTGGAAACCGATTCTCCGTCTCCATTCACCCATACGATGCATCAATTTACAAACTCGTATTACGTGGAGACTGACCCAATGAAATCAGTTTCAAATCGAAACAAGGACAATTGGGCAATTAAATCGACATGAGTAACATGTACGCGGAGATATAACCATAGGTCAAGTCCGTTCCACCATGAATTATATGCTATCCATGAGTGAAAAACGTGGAGTCATAAAGATAGAAGTCTAAGTGATTTCATATAGATCTATGGATAATTACAACCGGGGCTAATGTGTGAACCACATCGATTCCATCTACGCCCCTTAAGGTCTACGAATATGTCGAACAATTACAACAAAGGTGGGACTTATAAAGTGGATAAACATATATATATTTTTGTAACCCATTCCTTGTTATGATAATTATAGTTATGGATGTTACAAGTTATTTAAATTTCATATGGGTTTCAAACCAAGTTATTCATGTATAGTGGAACATAATTGACACATGGGAAATAAATCTAAATTAGGAAAATGATCCCGATCAGATCAAATCTGCAAAGGAATAGCATAATCCCTTACTAGGATTTAACTGGAATAACTGATTGAAAAAAAATAAAAAATTGTGGAAGTAAAAGAGGAGGTGTGACACAACACCAGGTGGTTCTGCAATCACGTGAGGTTCATACCAGGGCGGGTGTGCCATCGCCGCTAAAATGGTAAGCGATCTCTCCTCTCCTTGTCTTCTCGGCGTTCATTACCTCATTAGCTATATCCCCTCCTTATCGAGTTGGTCCTGTAATTTTTCCCTATCGAAACCTTTGTTTCCTATTTATATTTTCTCCTCCACACTGCTGACAATCTCCTTAGAAGGAGTATTTCCTTAGAACTCGCTGAAGTTAACCCAGGTTTTCCAAATGACTTTACCGAGTCTCAGTTTTTAAGGATGGGTGTTTTATTTACAGTCACATTTTTTCTGTCTTACATATTTAAATTTGGGCGTTCATAAAAATTACCAGATTTATTTGAATCTAAGCTAATTCTTATGAGATCATTGTCATTACCTTCCTATTTTGCGTATGAGAATGGTGAAGGGACTGATGAGGTTTTTTTGCTTCCCAGAAGATGTATATTGATTTCAGTTATCGATCTAACACGATCGATCCGTATCATGAGCGTGAATACCTCTAGTCTTGCGGTCATGGTTAGTCCCGCAAACCCTTGTTTTTTTATTTGTTTTTAAAATTCCTTACTGATGCAAATTTTGTTTCCGTTTTAGTTACAAGGGACCTATGTCACCACTAAAAAATTAATCCCGCTATTTACTTTGCCCCTTGCGAAATCTTCCTTTCGTCTCGTTCGTTGTTGCTCGTCAAAGGTACAGGTTCTCTACACTCCTCCGAAGGCTCGTTCGAGCTTCTAGCTATATTTACCAAAATTTAAATCCATTTGCATTCCACCCAGTTGTATAATAGTTTTTTTTTCTTTCATGATTGTCACGGCAATCGGGTTTGTATAAAAACATTATAACATTCTGGGTTATTCCCTTTTTATGCAGTCTAAGCACCACAGTTTCCGTTTCCTGGATACTAATCGGTTGCAAAAATAATTAAGTTTAAATGGTAGTGATTATATCTAAAATTTAACTCTTAAAATCCTTTTTTTTTTAAATTATCAACTATCACCGTGAAGCCGATTTGATAACTCAGGGCCAATTATTGTTTACCAAAATAAACGAAGGGGTTTTTTTCTATTCTATTTTATGCTGTATACATTTAGTAGATGATGGCCCACGACCATTTCATATTATTATACTGATTGTTTGGTATATGTACATGCATTGTACAACCTGCAAGTTAAGGTTTTCATTCGTAATGATGATTCCTGAATTTAATTGGACACACAATTGACAGTTTCTAGAATTCTAAAATTTTCTCACAGCATGTAAGGTACCGACATTCTGATTAACATTTCCTATATACTTCCATTGAATTTTTAAAACGAAGAGATTATAGTAACAATAGGTTACTTTGCAGATATTTGCTTTACCTAAATACATTGCAATTCTATAGCAACGAAATTATGATGTGGATATCATACATTGCAGATATTTGTTTTTCTCTGTAGAAAATTCATACATAATTTTCTAACTCTGTAAATGGCGTATATCAATTCAAATAAAACAAGAGTTTAACTGTGAACTCGCTAGCAAAGTTATCCCTTGTTTTACAAAACTATTTCATAAAATGATGTGTTTGTCCAACATATAATTTATGTTTCATAAACAAATACAATCTAATTTGTTTTCTATTATCTAGTTGTTTCCATCTGAAAATTGTTTTGAATTTCAGAACTCTAATGGATTAAATTCTGGTTATTCCAAATTTTTCATGAAGTTTCTTTCTATTTAAAGTTCAGAAGCAGATTAAAGTTATATTAGCTGTACTAGGGAAACAGGTATACTTTCTCTAGATTTAGACCAATAAATGGTTTAGAGATTCTGGGCGATAGTACTTCCCTAGGTTTCTTTCCTACTACTATACAGAGATTTGGAGAATGGCTTCTCCTGTTCATTTCTGTTAAAAGTAAGGAAATGCATTACACCTGACTGCTATTTAACATAATTACCATAACACTTTTCACTAGTACACATTGCTGTTACATGAATTTAATTAGTAAAACAGAGTGCATACCACTTTTTCAAGTTGACCAACCTCCCAACCTTAGAGTCCTTTGTCCTCAAGAACTCACCCCCGAGCTGAGATCATCTCCCAGAGTAGATCAACCTCTAATCTATTTAGGAGCAGCTTATTTAAGCTATTATTCCCCAAAGCATGTTTCTGATTCTGCGTCCAGAATCTCAAGATTATTTTCTTCCTGTTTGCCTAGGCTTCCCATTTTAGGAATTCTTTAAAGTTGTTTTCAGTTTTTCTCAACTTTTCCAGCTTTTCACCTCTTCCCAACTACTTTCCTCATCATTGGGGAATTTAGATTTTTCCTCAAAAATCTAATTTAGAAATAATTTCTTTCAAGGATTTTTTTGAAAGATTGTGGGGAAATATTTGCTTTGTCCATCCTCATGGATTTAGCAAGTGATCTCATAAATCTCATTTTGGTCACTCTGCACAAAATCATTTTATTCATTTCCTCAAATTAATTATTTAATTACATTCACCAAATACTTGTCCTTTGGGGTCCACTCCCCTTAGGATTAAAGTTCAATTGTCTAGCTTTAAAATTCAAACACATAAACTGGGGGTGTTACACATACCATGAATAAATAACCTAGAAAGTGTGAAAGTACTTGTTATAAATACAACTGTTCATGCTATTAAAAGAGAAAATGCTCTATATCCTAGAATAGGTTAAGTCTAGTAATGGTTCCTGAGATATAAAACTCGAGGGTCTCAATGCTTGATCTTAAAATGAAAATGTAAGAAAACAAATTGACTTATTCTGTACAAAAATTTAGAAATAAGGAAAAGCTACATTGTATCAAATCTTGTTTTTCAAACCAAAACATGAGAACCGAAAAGAAAAATGTATTAAGATTTTGTATTGATAGTTCCTAAATAATACGCATGTAGTAAATCTCAAGACAAGCCCGTAGGTTGTAAAGTCCATTGCACAAACATAAAAAGCATAACAACAGAGAAATGATGTAATTATATAACCTTGTATTTCCAGTTAAGAAAAAGAAAATGAAGGTAGAACTCCAGAAAGCTTGGATTAAGGAGAATCCAAATCCTGTAGAAGTTTGAGGGTCACAGTATACATGATATAACCATAAAACCTGAAAAATACCATGTACATAATCTCCATAAATCAATAAAGATGACTATTAGGCATAAAGCTGCAGCAGTTTAAATAAAAGATCTGTTAAATCTGGAATAAAATTCTCAACGGAGAAAAGAATAATGAAATTTAACGTATATGAAGCAGGACTTCCTACAAAACTCCATAAGGGGAACAGGAAGTCCATGTAACCAGAATACCTGGAGAGAGAAACATGTCTTTTTTCAATTAAGCACAACAACAATAGAAAACCACCGCGTTCAAGGAAACAACATAGAGCACCAAAGGGAAAACACACCTACGTTAAGAAATGAGGAGTTAAATTATGTGCCAAAGAGGATTATTAATTAAATAAAATTCAACCATTTCTCATTCAAACATAGATGGGTAACACTCAGTAATGTTTAATACTTGTCAAAGAGGAAACTGACCATCGAAACCTACAGACTTCCAAACTAAAAATCGAACATGGAGAAAAACAGGTTAAAACAAGGAGGCTATGGAACTAATACATCTAAGTGAAAGACAAAATTGAAATGTTTCCTAATAAGAGAGCCTGATAAGAAGAAAACTTACCAATATGTAACCTTTGTGTATGTCTCTCCATGGAGGAAGCCGAACAATTCTCCATCAACACGTAAAAATATTCAAAGACAGCACCAAGGGCACCCAGCTAACCATCATAGCAGCACCTCCAGTTATAATAGTCGAAGTTAGGTCTGCACATGAGGAATTAACCCTTGGCTCCGTCAAATGGGGACCACGAGAAGGGATTTGGGTTTTTACCCATCAGTGGACTCCCGCCAAAACTAACCCACCGTCAATTAGGAATGAATCGAACGAAAAGAAAAGAGACAGGTGTGATAGTAATCCGAGTCTAATCTTGTAAAATTTTATATAGTTGGATTCTCATAAAAGCACAGTACCAACACAGCTACCATCTATTATCAATAAACGAGGTAATTAATGAGACGTGGTACAGGTTCAAACCCAAAAAAAATTGACAACAAAGCATAGTTTAATACATATAGGGAATAGTCGAAGTTCTATGTTTAGTTTTTATTTTTAATATAATGTATTAATGTTATTAACACTTTCATAACTTCAGTCAGCGATATTAGATAATGAATTAATATGTTAGGATTGCAATTTGTAAAGTATAGTAATTTGTATGCAAACATGTAATTTTTTTTTTAGGTTCGTATGTGATAAGTCGTATCAGATCAACATTTATACAATGGGACACTAAGGGTCAATTAACGATTAAGATATGTGTATACTGATGCATAGAAGAGAAGCTTAGCAGGAAACATCATGAGGAGGGGAAAAACGCAACAACCAGCCCAAGACACTAGGGAACCCCAAATACAACTAGTATTGACCCTGAAATGTGGGTTCAGCTAAGTGTCGATCAATACCAACAAACGAGTAGACTGTTGGAAGAACAACAACACTAAACCAACATACTGTTGAATACAATACAACAACTTTAGGAAGAAATGGTGCGAGTTGGAAGGGATAATGAATGATTAATGCAAGAGCAAGAAAAGATATTTAAGAGCCTATCAGACAAGAAAAAATGAGAAATGGAACACCATAGTGCTAACAGGGGCATGGAAGAAGGTGAAGAACAACAAACTAGAGACAACACCACTGACAGAGTGGAAAGAAGCCCATCTAAGCAAAGCAACAAGAAAAAAAACTATAATGAAGCAAAATCCAACAATTTTTCGGATCAAAAAGAGGTTATGAAGCAAAAAGTAGAGCTTCAGGGGGAGTTTCGAAAAATAAAACAACCAAAATTTGATGGTGAAGCTGAGGAAGTGGTAGAGGCATGGATAATGAACATGGACAAGTATTTTCAGGTGTATCGATACAGTAGCAACCTAAAGGCCAGATTGGCCATATACCAATTAAGGGAGAAAGCCACTCTGTGGTGGGAAGAAGTAAAGAATGTTCGCAACATTAAGGAACAATATTTTACTTGAGAATCTTTCCAGCAATACTGTAAAGACAAGTATTTAACAGAATGTTTCTACGATGAGAAAGCTAACGAATTTCATGACTTGAGGCTGGGAAAGATGACTATGGATGAGTATATCACCAAGTTCACCTCCCTGTTACGATATTTTCCATTCCTTCGAGAGGAAAAGGCTAAGGTGCAAATATTTTTGAGCATTTTGCCAACACATGTGAAAGAGTGAATTGAATTTTTAAATCCCAAAACCATGGGCGAAGCCATTCGTAAAGAACGAATGTGCTATCAACAATCCAAGGCTAAAGGAGACGTTGGAAAAATTTGGCAGCCAAGAAAAGGGTATCAAAGCAGCTCAAACTTCAAGGGATCCAAAAGAAATAACTTTAAAAATTTTGTGCAAACTTCTGTCATTAAAGAATTTGGTAGAAATCATCAAAGAACATGTTGGCCAGCAGAAGGAGAGCCTACTGAGGCATCTAGCAAACCTAAGAAAGGGCAGGTGACCAACCCACCTCTACAATGTTGGGGGTGTGGTGAGGCACACTACTATAAAAACTTCCCATAGCGAGCAAGAAATATCACAGTTGCAAACTTGCAAGAAGCTTCTACAGTAGGCGATGTGGCGTGAAATATTCATCATATCAATGTAGTGTTGGAGGATCGACAGACAGATTTTCAGCCAACAATGATTGAGTTGGAAGGTAAATTACTATCACAATCTATTTCTATTTTGGTAGATCTAGGTGCAAGTCTAAGTTATGTTAGTCCCAAAATAATGGAAATGTGTAAATTAAAAGAACATAAATTCAAAAACTCGTGGTTGGTAGAGCTAGCCAAAGGAGCAAAAAGAAAGGTAACTACCAAGATTCCAAACTGCACAATAGAAATTGTAGATCGGTATTTAAATGTGGATCTGAACATACTGCCATTAGGGTCCTATGATGTTTTTCTAGTCATGGATTGGCTAGAATAACATTGGACCTTAGTGGACTGCAAGGAAAAGATCATTTATTACATAATGAAAGATGGAACATGCAAGGAGATTCAAGGAATAATGACGCCACTATAGCTATGTCCAATTACAACATCCAAAATGAATAAATGTATAAGGGATTCTAGATATATGCTATTCAAGTGGGATATATATATTCCAAGGAAAAATCGCCTATGATGAAAAACATACTTGTGGTGCAAGATTTCATGGATGTTTTTCTAGAAAATATTCTTGTATTACCACCAAGATGAGATATCGATTTTACTATAGAGTTAATGTCAAGAGCATCACCTGTGTCAAGGGCTGTTTATAGAATGAGTGTGCTAGAATTAACTGAATTAAAAATGCAGTTACAGGAACTGCTGGACAAAGGTTACATTCGTCCAAGTGTGTCCCCTTGGGGAGCAGCAGTGTTGTTCGTGAAGAAGAAGGACGAAACCATGTGAATGTGCATAGACTATACATAGCTTAACAAGTTAACAATCAAGAATAAATATCCTTTATCTAGGATTAATGATCTATTTGATCAAGTAATGGGGGCCATAATATTTTCAAAGACATATTTAAGATCTGGATATCACCAGATCTGAATCAAGGATGAAGAAATTTACAAGATTGCATTCCATACCAGGTACAGGCATTATGAATTTGTGGTGTTACCCTTTGGGTTAAAAAATGCACCAGCAACATTTATAAGGTTAATGCATGGAATATTTCACCCTTTCCTGGATAATTTTTTACTTATATTCATAGATGACATTTTAAAGTATTCTAAAAACTAGGAAGAACAAAAGGAGAATTTAAGAATTGTGCTAGAAATGCTAAGAAAAGACTAGTTGTACGCTAAGTTCAGCAAATGTGATTTATTTAAAATAGAAATTCAATATTTAGGCCATGTCATTTTAGCAGAAGGGATTTTTGTTGATCCAGAGAAAATCAAGAGAATCATGGAATGGTGAGTACCAAAAAATGTAGCAGATATTCGATCCTTTATGGGATTAGTGGTGTACTATTGAAGATTTATTGAGGTATTTTCCAGAATTTCTTTTCCTATTACTTCCTTGCAGAGAAAAGGAAAAGTCTTCAAGTGGACTATTGAATGCTAGAACAATTTTGAAAAGCTGAAACAACTTTTGACCACTGCACCAATGTTGAGTGTAGCTGACCCCAACAAAGAGTTTGAAGTTTGTATAGACTCAAGCAAAGAGGGTGTTGGGGATGTTTTACCGCAAGAAGGAGAAGTAGTGACATATGAGTCAAGAAATTTAAAAGAACATGAGAAAAGGTACTTAACCTATGATCTGGAATTAACACTAGTGGTACATGTGCTCAGGGTATGGATACATTACTTACTGGGTAAAACGTTTGTGCTAGAGATAGATCATAGTAGCTTCACTAGTTATTTCAAAAAATATGATTTAAATTCCAGACAAACAAGATGGAATGTCTTTTTAAGTGAGTTTGATATGGACATTCAACATGTGAAAGTTAAGGAAAACCGAGTAACTGATGCTTTAAGTAGGAATCTGCATTGTGTCTATGAGATTTACTACAATCAGTTTGAAAATAAATTCTTAGATCAAGTGAAAGAAGAAGCAAAGAAAGATTTGGAATATCAATTCCTATGGCAGCAAATGGAAGAAACCAGAAAGCAAGGAAGTAGTTGTGATTATGGAGTTGACAAAAATCAGATGCTAGCCTTTAGAGGAAAGGTGTATGTACCAAACCGTGTGGACCTAAAGGAGCTGATCATGGATGAATACCATTGTAGAAATTATGTAGGTCACCCATGATACTAGAAAATGTTAACAACTATTAGAAAAGTATATTTATAGCCTGGTATGCATAAAAATATTGCTGAGTATCTAAATAAATGTTTGGAGTGTCAGCAGGTGAAGGTGGAGCATCAACTTCCCGCAGGATTGTTGCAGCTGATACCAATACCTAAATGGAAGTGGGAGGTCATATCCCTGGACTTCATTACAGGTTTACCATGGTCAAAAAGGAAAAATGACTCCATCATGGTGGTACTGGAAAAATTGAGTAAATATGCACATTTTGTACATGTGCAGTCTACTTACAAGACTGTACAGATAGCAGACATTTTCATGAGAGAAATTTTCAAGCTGCATGGAATTCTGAAGACGGTTATCTTAGACAAGGATATTAAGTTTACTTTAGCATTTTGGAAGACTCTGTTTATACGTACGGGAACCCAAATAAACTTTAGTACAATGTGTCATCCCCAGACAGAAGGTCAAACAGAGTGAGTGAACCAAGTATTGGAAGACATGTTGCACATGTATGTGATGCAGCAGCCAACCAAATGGGAAGACTATTTGCACCTTGTTGAATTTTCCTATAACAATGGTTATTAGGAGTCCCTTAAGATGAGTCCTTTCGAGGCCTTATATGGGAGGCAGTGTCGAACAACCATAAATTGGAGGAACCCTGAAACAAAATTAATGTTGGGACCCGAGATGCTTGCTGAAATGAAATCAAAAGTAAAGAAGATAAGACAAAATTTGAAGGGTGCGCAGGATCGACAGAATATCTATGCAGATAAAAAGAGGTTTTATCTGAAATTTGAAGTGGGAGACCATGTGTATGTGAGGATCAAACCCAAGAGGAGTACCTTGTGGTGGACCTCTTATGCGAAGTTGGCTCCCAAGTTTTTTGGACCCTTCCAGATTTTGGAAAGGGTGGGACCTGTGGCCTATTGGCTGGCTTTACCCAGTCACATCCAAGTACATAATGTGTTTCATGTGTCCCTGTTAAAGCGTTATGTGCATCACTAAAATCACATAATTCATTGGCAGAACATACAGGTAAGATAGAATTAAAAATCCTAACTTGAAATATGTTTTCTTTCTGAGAATTTGATAAGGAACTTTGTTGTTTTTTAGTTAGATTCAGACGATGAGTTTCTCGTCGAGCCACAAAACATACTTGACTGGAGGGAAATTATGCTCCAGAAGCGAGTCATTAGCCAGGTTAAAGTGCAGTGGAAGCACTTCACCCTAGATGAGGCTACCTGGGAGGATGAAAGATTTGTTTGTGAGACCTACCCGGAGCTCTTTTCAGAGCTAGAGTGAAACAGCGAGGAGGATGTTACTTCGAGGGGGGAAGTTGTGACGGCTGCATTTAATGATAACTAGTTGTTAACTAGTTAAAAGACATTTTTAATTATTTTTTTTAAGAATCTAATGGTACCGTTAATGTTTTATTGAAAATTTATTTTCATTAATTAATTATGAATAATAAATAAGTTATGGAAAATGAATCCATAAAGAGTAAAAGTTGATGGTAAAATATTTTCCCAAGAACTGGGAGGTGGTTGGGGGCAGTTGGAAACACTTACTCGCTCCTTTGGTGATAAGAGACTAATCCCAGTGAGGAGGAGGGGTTCTATTCATGGAGAAAGGGAGAGCTTCAAATTTTCCAGAGCTAATAGTGACTAGTGAAAAACACACAGCAATCCCATATTATTTCTGGTACTAATTGGACTAGGTGTCCTGAGGTCACAACAGAAACTTCCACTATCAACCCGTACCTTTCAGGAAGGGACCATGAGGGAAAGAGGTGGACGTAATCGCCTCTCTTAATGGTTGGGAGGACCACAACTATAAACTGCATATTTAGATAAGTAATCTATGCTAATCTATGTGACTAAGTACTGTAATACTTTAATTCTATGCGAGCAGAGGTATTTTATACTAGTAATAGAAACAATAAATATTCTTTAGATAGGTGTTGAGAAAGAATGGAGTGAACTATCCACTTAACTAATAACTCCTTATAAATTTCAATTAGATCTGTATGAGTTATGTGAAAATAGAACATGTTGAGAAAACGATGTAGACCAATCGATGTATTATTATTCAAGTTTATTTAAAATTATATGAGGAAATATATATATAGATTTTACAAAAAATCTCTTAGACAATAAATAACTATTTGCATGGACTGTAGTGCTACAAAAGAAAAATGAAAGAAGGAGTAGTTTTTTTTTATAAACCTATAAGTTGTATTTGTATCTTTATGTACAAGGAAAAACAGAGAGGACTGTCGGTCAAGGGTACTAGGTGAAACCTAGCCCAAAACACATCGTCCCTCAAATCATACCCATACACGGATGATAGGAAAGTTGGTCTGGTCACCAAATGGAAAATATTCAATCATAAAACTAAGAATACAGATAAAGATTATCAAGAAAACTGTAATTTTTATTTAAGTGAAATTTTCATTATTGAATAAATACGGAGGAGTTTATAGATTGAAAAAGAATAAACTCAGAACCAAGCATTACTATACAGAACATTACAATAATGAGAGGTAGAGATTGGTCGAGAAATTCAATTGAAAATGAGAATCATACCATGAATAAACAACCTAGAAAGCTTGAAAGTACTTATTATAAATACAACTGTTCATGATATTAAAAGAGAAAATTGTCTATATCCTAGAATAGGGTAAGTCCAGTAATGATTCCTGAGATATAAAACTAGAGGGTCTAATCGCTTGGTGTTAAAATGAAAATGTAAGAAAAAAAAAGTAAATTATTTTCTATAGAAACGCAGAAATGAAGGAAAAGCTACACTATGTCCAATCATGTTTTCCAAATCAAAACTCGAGAACCAGAAATAAAAATGCATTAAGATTTGGTACTGACATTTCCTAAATAATACGCATGTAGTAAAAATCAAGACAACCTTGTAGGCTGTAAAGTTCATTGCACAGACATAATAAACATAATAACAGAGAAATGATGTAATTAAAAAAGAAACGAAGCTAAAACTCCAGAAGGCTTGGATTAAGGAGAATCCAAATCCTGTAGAAGTCTGAGGGTCATAGTATACATGCTATAACCATAAAACCTGAAAACAACTAGGCACGTAATCTCCATAAATAAATAAACACGATTGTTAGGCATAAAGCCACAACAGTTTAAACAAACTATCTATTACATCTGGAATAAAATTCTTAGCGGAGAAAAGAATAACCAAATTTAACGTATATGAAACAAGACTTCCTACGAAACTCCATAAGGGGAATAGGTAGTTCATGTAACCATAATACCTAGAGAGAGAAGCATGTTCTTTTTCGATTAAGCATGACAATGACAGAAAACCATCACGTTTAAGGAAGCATCATAGAGCACCAAAGGGAAAACACACCTGCGTTAAGAAATGAGGAGTTAAATTATGTGTCAAGGGGGATTATTAAATAAAGAAGATTCAACCATTTCTCATTCAAATACAGATGGGTAACACTCAATAATGTTTAATACTTGTCAAAGAGTAAACTGACCATCAAAACCTACAAAATTCCAAACTAAAAATCAAGCATGGAGAAAACTAGGTTAAAACAAGGAGGCTATGAAACTAATACATCTCAGTGAAATGTAGAATTGAAATGTTGCCTATGAAGAGAGCCTAATAGGAAGAAAAATTACCAATTCATAACCTCTTTGTATGTCACTCCATGGAGGAAGCCGGAAAATTCTCCATCAACACGTAAAAATATTCAAAGACAGCGCCAAGGGCGTCCAGCTAACCATCATGGCAACACCTCCAGCTAGAATGGTCGGAAATCTATTTTCACATGAGGAATTAACTGAGAGAAGCTCAGTTCTGTCAAATGGGGACCGCATGAAGATATTGGGTTTTTTAACCATCAGTGGACTCCCACCAAAACTAACCCACCATCGATTAGGAATAAATCAAACAACAAGGGAAGAGACAGGTGTGATATTGATCCAAGTTCGATCCCGGAAAATCTTCTATAGATGGATTCTCATAAAAGCACAGTACCAACACAGCTACCATCGGTTAACAATAATCAAGGTAATTAAGATGTGGTACAAGTGCAAAGCCCAAAAGAATTGACAACTAAGAATAGTTTAATACATATCGGAAATAGTGACATCAAAAAGGAGGGTTCTATTTTTCGGAAAAGACGTCCACTCCATCACAGATCAGTTGGAAACTTGAGAAACAACTTTATTGGAATGTCTATGTTATAATAGATGTGTACATGATAATTTTTTAAAAATAGTTTAATTTTCTTAAAGGTGGTTCTCATATTTAATTTAGGCTTCAAAAATTTAAATGAATGGTAAACTGGATTGATAGCATAAAATGGATTGATAATAGGTATAATAAGCATCAAAGATTTATTTTATTATCCATTTTTTTAATTTAATTAACATTTACCTATACATATATTCTATTTCAAAATTAAATTGCTAGTAAATACGAGGTCAATCTATAATTATCATGAAATATTTGCACTTTTATTATTATATATATAGATTAATTATAACTAGTATTAATATATAATTTAAAAATATCCACATTTAAAAAATATAGATTATGATTTTTAGTTATGGAGATGTAGTCTTACTTTACCATGGAAATTTTTAATTTATAAATTGGATTTGTTACAATGCTATGCGTCAATACCATGATTTATACCATATGCCCAAAATACTATAATGAAATTTCTATGACATTTTCTCATATAACATTTTTTTTACATAATATTTTAAAAAAATTACTACTTTCAAAATAAATCTCAACCTTTGATTTGTGTATATTATTATTAACATTCTAGAATATTCCATAAATGTTGAAATATTATTATCAATCTAATAATTGTTGATAATAAAATTAAAATTAAAATTATAGAAACCATATTCCAAAATACACATTTCTATGTAACTTCCATGAAATATTAAAAGTTAATATAGTTTTAGTAATGATAAGAGATTAAAATTTAATAGTTATTTCAAAAATAGTTTTTCTGATTGATTAAAAAACGTATCATATGAACAACATTATATAGTTTTGAGCATGTGGTATTGATAAACCACAATATTGTAAAGAAACATATTTACAAATGAAGATCTCCATGATTAAATGGATAAATCCTAGTTAAGAATCTTGTTACATTATTTTTAAATGTATAATATATTAATTTATTTATAAATAATAGTAATAATAAGAATAATTGTGTGGAGAGAAACTCTACCTCCAAGTATAGGTTAGATGTGTCGGCTATTAGATGTAAATAGTTTTTAAATTCAATTTTTTTATATTGTAATAATGTTTTTTCTTATTGAAGTTACCAACAATTTTAGATAAAATAAAATTATAATATACATATGACATTAGAATATATAATATATAAATAGTAGTTATAAATTAAATCAATTTTTTTATATAAATTAAAATAATGGATCCCTAACTATGTTTATATTAAATTAATAAGCACATAAAAATTTAACATTTACAATATAACAATATTTTTAACCATAAATATTCACCCCAGGCTTATAAATATCACATACTCAAAAATCATAACTAATAGAGTAATTATGTGATCAATGTCTTATAAATACCACATACTCAAAAGCCATAACTGATAGAGTGATTATGTGATTAATCCTTTAAAAAATCTTTAAAAACAAGATGAATAGAAGAAGTCTAAAAAGACAAGATGAATCACAAAGACCATAACTTATTTCAAAACAATAATAAAATAAATGAAAAAGTAATACTTACATTTAACATACAATATATAAGGAATATTACTCATGGACATCCACCAACTTTTTACCATGAATATTATTAATTTGTAAATAAGCATTGTTACAATATCATGGCTTGTCAATACCACTTGCACAAATACCATAACTCATTTCAAAATCAAAATATTTTATTTTATAACATTTTTAAAATTAAATCTTAAAGAAAAACTCTATGGAAGAGTATACATGTTTGTAAACATTTATATGTTAGGTCAATTTAAAAATAATAATAAGTTAAAATTAATTTCCTAAGAAGACTCTCTTAACTGAGTATATAAAAATGTTTTAATGTATTATAAACCATTTTGATTCGATAAAATAGAATAAAATTAGTAATTATAATTATCAATACAATATTTCAACTTTATCAAATTATATAAAATTAAAATTACAAATAAAATAAATTTAATAATAATAATGATAATTAATAATAAAAACACATTAGATATATCTTAACTCTAGATCTACAGTGACTTAAAAGACATAAATTTCCCCTTTAAATATTTACATTATATAATTTAATTTTTATGATTTTTTAAAAGTGTTTCAATATTTAGAAGAAATTAATACCTATCAAATTATAATATTTATGTAATTATATTTATATATTAAAAATTAACACTTAATATATTTAAAATCAATATAATTTTTTGGTATTTATACAAGGAAATAATACATATATATATATATATATATATATATATAATATTCTAATTTTAAAAAATGAAATTATTATTTTTTTAACCTTGATGTAATATAAAATAAACTTCTGGATATTTGCCATAAATTGAGACCTATAGAATACAATTATCAAATCCTTACATTTATATAGTTATACTAATCTATTCAAAATTAACACTTAATATATTTAAAATTAGAATATATCTTCACATATATATAAATTTCATTAATATTCTAATCAAATAACAAAATTAATCCAAGAAGAATTCAAGTTCGTGAAGAATTTTAGACATGTCGCACCATTCAAAAAGCCATCCAGATAAGTTTTGCACAATATCCAAGAGCAATCTTTATGTAAACAAGATATTCAAAACGTTTTGCACAAATATCCAGCTCATGAACTGTCCAATATAGAAGTCCTATAATAGTTATTAAAAAGAAATTGCACAAACATACAAATCATGAAATTTTTTCATGGAAAAATAGACAAATACGATCATTGAATTTGTACTAGCGTGGAACGAAATACAGAGGAAATTGAGCTGATGAAATGAAATTAAAACAAAGTAAGGATGAGGAATTTACATATGATGTTTAATGCGCATGTGCAATATAATACTAATCAATGCTTTCTTCTGCTTCCCACAGAAACGAAGCATACATCCCCACAACATTAACTACTTCGTGTTCTCCAGTTTTCTCAATAATCGGCTTAATACCCTGCAGCTCAATGCCTTTTGTACGAGGCCCCCTCTTCCTCATTTCCATCCAAACACAGCGTACTCCTTTTACAGAATATCGCCCATTATATTCTCGAAAGAAGGCCACTCATGAGGCACCGGGCACTAGGAATCCTCCTCCCAAAAACCGGTTTGCCGCCACGGTGGGCACATTCTACTAATACTCTTGTTCTTGTTACAGGGAGCTGTTCATCAGCGGATCAATACAGTTCCTTACATTCACGTAAAACAACGCTCTCCTTCCTAGTGTGATGGGAACCTCCAGCCCACACGCCAAGTCAATTTAATAAATCAACAACTATTTAACACAGTAACCAACGAATGTGATTATGTGGCTTTACAATGTGTGTTTGTTTGGTTTACACGTCGGACTCGCGCCTTTAATCTCCACAACAAGCCTCGAGCCTTTCAACTCTCTGCGGGATTTGCTGTAGTGTCCGGTGATATGCAATTAATTGCACAGTAATGGCATCGATCGGATCGATCGATCCACTTGCCAACGCATGTGATCACACGTCCTTCGCCCTCTTTCTCGGGATTATTCTTTCAGTCGGTCATTTGTTTTCCTGTTCCACGCGGTGTGAGAGGGTTTCAACCCTGCGATTCTGTTCCGAGGGTTTTCTCTTCCCTCTGGGTTTCCTGCCACGGTAACTGTGGCTACGACGGCGAACCGGAACTGTTGCAATGGCGTTTGGTTATTCAACCTCCTTGATAGTTCGGCTCCTTCTCACTGTGACTGGTTTGTTTCTCTGTTTCTCACTCAACACCTACAGGTTTTTCGAAATGCCAATTTCTCTGGTTATTTCTCTTTGCGGCTTGCTTTCCCGCCTAACTTCTGTTAACAGCTGTGCACAGGTTTTGGCTTCCAGTTCTGGCTTCCTCCGGCTAACTCTGCTCCAATCGGCGAACATTGTCGGTAAGCCACCTCTCCCTGTTTCAAAACCCTGAACTTCTTGTGTCCATACCAACCGTGAGGCTCCTGGCGAGCAGGCTCAACTGGTTCCCTTGTCAGTTACTCAGCTCGACAGAAATCGAAATCTCCCGTCTCTACGCCACGTAAGAACTCCGGTTTTCTTCTTTTCCTATTTGTCTCACTAATTACAACAACTGGTCTCACAGGTTTTGAACTGACTTATTGTTCTTCTTGTACAGGTGTTCCGAACCCTACCGGTTTCGCAATCTTTCGTCCTGGACTCTGTTCGGCTTCTGGTTTCCAAAGGTAGGTTCTCACCGAACTCAAACCCTTCTTAATGCAGCAACTTGTTTAAAGGTTTCGTAGGTGATCTCGTGCCAGTTTTTCTTTCAGGTTCTCTTATGGCGTTATCACGCTACTGTGGCTATATCTTTTTACAAATATTGTCACTCTGACAGGATTCGATTTCCAAGTTTGTTTGGGTTTTAAAACCCCACCTGTAACCTTGGGGTGCTTTCGGAGTTACTTGCCTGTGGCCGTAGGGTTTCTGGCCGAAACCCCAAGCTATAAATCTTGATTTTCTTACTGTTGGTTCAGAATGTAATTTAATACCTCTAGAGTCAGTCTTTCGTTCTACTGTTAACCTTCTACAGAGGGTTTATACTATTCTCAGTTTGATTGTGAAAAATGGCACAGTTTAATGAAAATACCTGTAGATTTAATGTTCCACGTAATGGGTTTGCTGTTTGAATCTCGCCGTCGGTGTGTATCTTGTCGTGTTGTATTCCCTTGTATTTCTTTTAGTTCTTGAGTGCGTTGATCAACGCCTTCGTAGCTGTAACACACCTACACTTTGATAGCAATATTTCTTTAAAGAAAAAAAACACAAATATGTCTATTCCTGAATTTGCATGCTGGCAATTTGACACTGAATTTTGTTATCTGAAACACACTTCAGTAGTCTTAATAAAACACAGATGGTATATTTTCTGATACGTGTCAAAGCTCTGTTTTCATTTCTCTATTCAATGTTGAAATTTGCAGAACCCTCGTACAGTAACCTTTCGGTTCTTTTAGTAGCCCAGTGGAGGCCAATTCGTTGCCAACTGGTAACTATCTCAAATTGGTTACACAGTTATATGTTCCACATTATTACTATTTTCACTTTTTCACTCATCGAATTTTTACACAGCCTAATAATCTACTACAGTTGCTTAAATAAAATAGAAATAAAAAGTCAGTTACACTAGAACAACTCTACTGACAACTAGTCCTCTATCCTAAGAAGAAATAAATTAAAACAGGAACAGGTTCAAAGACCTGTAGGATAACACTTCACTGAAAAACATGAAACACCTGCTTGTCTATTTGCCACCCTAGTCGGATGCTCCTGCGTCACAGTGGATCCTGATCTCTGTGGCAAATTCATCACCATTATCGAATCAAGGTGGCATAACCGATGGCTGTCAGTACTCCCCTTAATCATGCTCCATGACCTTAATTTCAAATTCACAACCTAAGACCTAATGGACTGCAATGGAAAGTTAGCAGAAATTAGCAAAATTCCATTGGGAATTTTATGCAGCAATCGATCAGATATTTATATTCAGACACTTATAGCTAAACCGAAAAAATCTTCCCAACCATAGCTGAGTGGTATTTTCACTAGGGTTATCGAACGGTTGAGATATATTCGTTATGGCAAGGTTGTATTTACGAGGAAAAGGATGGACTTGAATATGATGATATTTTCAAATATATGAAGATTCCATGAATGAATGAATATGACATTATCGGACACCAGAGTTCTGTTTCTTGCTGCTTCACGTGCAAGTAGGGCAGGCATTACCTATGTGGCATTTCATTTATCATATAATTCGGCGGTTTCACTATTCATCTACATTTATAAATCCTCAGTTAAACTGTTTTAATTTTAAGTTTTGGGACTTTTTTTAATATTTTTTTTTCTGGAATTTTATTTAATTTTATATATATATTTCAAAATTACAAATTTTATTGATACGATTTGTAAATTTAGCTGTGATACTTATAATAGAAATTGATGTGTTGGTTATCTCTCAGCTAACCTTACAATGACTCAAAACTTTTACAATTTTGCATTTCCTTTTTTGTTTCTTCCAAATTGTATATACTTGAAATTGCTTCATCCTCTATTGTGCGTTCTTTTCTGTTATTGTAATGTTTCTTTGACTTATTTTATATTTAGTCTGAATATGGCTTCTACAAATTTCTCTTCAACAATTTTTTCACTCATAGAGTGCTGCCACAACTCTTCATCTTCAAATTGCTTTGTTTCCACTGCTTCTTGTGCTTTATATTCACGGCATTCTTCTTGTCATATTTCTTGATAGCATAATCTTATCTCTTCTTGATTCTATTGGCAAAAAATTGTTTCAATGATTTCATATTTGTCTTCATAAATGTCTATCTCTTTCTCATTACTTTTCATATTTGTCTTCATAAATGTCTATCTCTTTCTCTTTACTTTTTCCATCAGATACTATTGTGCACACTCAAGATCACTATTAGAAATTTATTTATTATGCTTTGTATTGAGAGATTCCTTCTCTTCCTTTACATATTCCTTCTGACGTTGCAAACATGTTGTTTTCTACTTGAACTCCAGACAGAAGTGAGATTCTCTCACCAAATAACAACATATCAATAACAATATTTTGTTTCTTCATGTGAAACCACACATCTCTAGTTAATAGTTATTCATCAAATTTAGAATCAACATTGTTTTCTTCCACTCTATTGTGTGATATCCGAGCATGCATGTGCTCGTTAAGAATTTCAACTTCACCAAATTCATCAGTTGTGGTTGGATTCAGCAATTCACATCTCACTTTGAAGTCATCATCAACATGTCTTTCATCACAATGGGATTCACTGTCGGCACATACCACGTTATAGTGGAGTATATGCTCTTGCTCTATTTCACACATAGAGGCTTCAACTTCTGACTCTGCAATATTCATTGCATCATTAACTTTTGAGAGGAATTCCTTGTCTTCTAGAAGTCTTGCTCATCTACTCTCAGATCTTTGGTTGACTCAACAAATTGTGACACATATTGCTGCTGCATGTCACTTTATCTTTCAACAAACTCTACTTCCAAGATCTTCCAAGGATGTAACTTTTGATACCTTGCACCAAATAGTTTGTCTTACTTTGTGACCCATGATTGATGTCTTTCTTTTGTCTTATAATATGTTTCATTATTGCATTAGGCTTATTTCCATTTTCCTTCGAAAAAAATACAATTTTCAATATGTGCTCCTATAAAGCACAATTTTCACCCAAAAAACTATAATACTTGACAAAAAAAAATTTACAAACCAACAAATCTTTGCAATACCTTAAACTCCCAGATTCAATAAAATATCAGAATTATATATATATATATATATATATATATATATATATATATATATATAAACTTCCATCACAATACTTTTACAATAAGCATCTTTTTATACCATCCACCTTTGATTTAATAAATAAAACTTTAATATGCTTTTTAAATAAAACCCTTATAAAACTTTATAATCTTCTTGTAGTAAAAAACCTTTTGTCTCTTTATACAACAAAAAAAAATGGTTATTCAAAAATAGCTCTCACTATTTAAAAAAAACTCAAAAAACCTTTGTGACTTTAACTTTACTTTTTACTTTTTTAAGGAAATATTTTTATCGAATTGTTTTTAATGTGATTTTTTGAAAAGTATTCAGGAAAGTATTCAGGTGGATTTTTCCGATCTAATTTGTCTAAAATATAGAAGAATTTTTTTGGAAACACAAGTTTGATGGGTAGACATTGTATAATGGAAGTGCCGAGAGGTTTTTCATGGGGTTGAATCCATATATGCAATAAAAAATAAGTTTAAATAACACAAATGAAGATTTCGCCTCAAATATTTCCTCCTGGTTCCATCCAAAAAATCTACCAAAAACTCCAAAATTTTGCATTAAAGACAAATCCTGTTTTTTATAAACAATGAATCCATATATACAATAAAAAACCAGTTTAAATAACACAATTCAAGATTTCGCCTCAAATATTTCCACCTATTTCCATAAAAAAATCCATCTAAAACACCAAAAATTTGCATTAAAGACAACTCCTACTTTTATAAACCATTAAACCCTTGTTGTGTTGAATTTTCTTAGAAGCTAGTCCCAACTTGGGCGTGTATTTTGTTGTGTTGGCTTTTCTTGGAGGCCAACACAACTTTCGAGGCCTTATCAATTCTCACACATCTTGGTTGTATGGCTCTCAACGTACCCACGAGTGGAATTTTTTATTTCAGTCATTCTTTATCTCACACACGCTGGTCTTCAAAGTTGCTGCTACGGATTTTATCTCTTTAGATCATCTAGTTCTGATACCAATTTGTTCGAAAAGTAGAAATGAAAAATACAAATGAGATTTTTGTATTGATCTAAACTTGATGAAAGGTATTTAAATTTTTTTCGGCTAGTAATTTCTAAAATAACGTCACGTGCACATATAATTCTTGGATTTATGAGAATAAGATTTGAGTAGTGTGAATATACTCGGTACTTTACTAACCATTTGAAATTGGACCGATTTGTAATTGTGCCCTTGGAGTCCCTTCTACAATTCTTTTTCTTGGGCTATACTGCTATGCTTTCTATATGACAGGAATTTTATTGGTTGTGCTCAATGGCCTCTGATTCATTGTAGACATAAGGAAAAAGAGGGACGTGAATCTGATGATATTTCCAAATATATGAAGGTGCCATCAATAAATGAATATGACATTAGTGGACAACAGAGTGCAGGTAGGGAAGGGATTACCTATGTGGCATTTTATTCATCACATAATTCAGTGGTTTCATTATTCATTTACATTTACAAAGTCTACATTAAACTTTTTTAAAATTGAGAATTTTTTAATATATTTAAGAAATTTTCAAAATTATAAATTTGATTGATATAATTTACAAAAGTAAATTAATTGCTATGAAATTGTATGATAGTTATTTTAAACAATCAAATATCGAATATCACAATTTCATTCATAATTACATTGTTGAATTCCATCCACAAAAACCTAACTAGAATAGTTAAACAAACTCTGATTTACATATCAGTAAGTGAATTGGCGAAGTAAGGGAAATGACGAGATGAAGATTCTGTTGACATTAATGTACCGTGGGAATGCGGAGATCGTCAATAATCCTTGCAGACTATAATGGTGTCTCACATATAGACCTATTTCGACATGTCTTGAGTGGAGCCCAACGATCAACACCCATTGCCCTTAAAAATTAGTTGTCTTTAAAGGAGGGTTCTATTTTTCCGAATTGACCTCCACTACATCACTGATCCGTTAGAATCTTGACAAACATCTTTAGAGGAATTTTTATGTTGGAACGGATATAGTTGAGGGTAACCTTTTTATTATGATTTGTATTTAAATAGAAATTATGTGAAATTTTGTTAAATATTATAATTTTGTTTATGTTGTTATGTTTAATTGGTTATTTTTTTGTATATAATCTTAATTTGGAATTGCATCAGATATTGCAAAGAAAACACACTAAAACATAATTCAAGATTTAAGAAAAATGATGACATATAGAGAATCACTTAATTATAGTTTTTTTTTGTTTTTTTGCAATATCTTGGAATTAGAATTATTCAGCAAACACATCAAAAGAGTGATTATATCCAACATAATGAATGAGTAAATTTTGATAGATTATAAAATTTTAACTATATGTTTTGAGCACACAATATTTAAATATAAAACTCTACTTATTATTTTAAAAATATAAATATAAATGACTATAATGTTTACAATATAATTACTTGAATTTAGATATTTAGAATTTTATTCATCTAAATTAAATAATTAATTGTCAAAAGTACATATTTTATGTTAAAGAATGTATTTTTAACTTCTAAAAATATAATTTATTTTAAATATAATAGTTAAAAATGTCTCTATAGGTTAATAAATGTGTATCTATGTTTTTCATACATTATTATAGTTTCAAATGCAAAGGGGTAGAGTAATACACTATATGGCGTCACACTAAACTTCACATTAACTTCCACCTGCAATACAGACTAGTCAATTAAATGATCAACATCTTTAACATAATTCTTAAGAAATGATATATGAAAAACATCATGGACTTTCATTGTGGAAGGCAGTGCAAGACGATAGTCCACTTTTCTGGTCCTCTTAATGATCCTAAAGGGTCCACAAAAGCATGCTCCCATCTTGGCACATGATCCAACCTGCAAGGAGATCTTCTTGGTCTTGATGCGCAAGTACACCTGATCGCTAGCCTGAAACTCCTTGAACAACTTGTCTGTGTCCGCATAACACTTCTTCCTTTTTTGTGTTGCCTTCTAGTTCTTCTTGATCACCTACATTTCTTGTTCCATTTTTGCTAACATCTATGGTCCAATCAGTACCCTATCAACCATATCACTCCAACTGATAGGAGTGTTGAAAATCTACCCATACATAGCCTTAAATGGACTCATCTTTAATGACTCATGATACTCGTTGTTGTAGGAAAACTCTACCAATGGAAGACACTCTTCCCACTTGTGTTGCTGATGCATCACATACATCCTCAACATATCCTCAAGTATTATGTTTACCCTCTCAGTCTGGTCATTTTTCCATGGACGATAACCTGTGTTGAAGGCCAACTCAGTGCCCAAACCTGCAAACAACTCCTTCCAAAAATTGGAAGTGAACTTTGCATCCCTATCGGACACAATATTATTTGGAATACATGCTATTTTACTATGTATTTGATAAACGCTTATGTTACATCACTAATTAAATAAGTAGTTTTCACTAGAATGAAATGTGCTACCTTTGTCAACCTGTCCACCAAACCATGATGGAATCATGTTGTCTATCTTTCCTGGGAAAAATTGTGATGAAATCCATGGAAATGAACTCCCACTTCCATTCTGGAATTGCAATCAGGTTTAATAGTACACCTGGATGTTCACACTATTAGAAAATTATATATTACAGAGAAATGGAACTCATTAAATATGCGGAAAAACAAAAGCACAGAAAAAACATAAAACCAGAGAGACACAGTTATACGTGGTTCACCCAGTTTGGGCTACGTCCACCCCAAATAGCTAGTCCCTCCTTTCTATTATCCATCAAAATGAAGAGACACAACCTACAACAAATCCACTATAATATCCTCTATTCTCTCTCAGAGTCTCCATATCTATTTCTCACTCTCATAATACACATATAATACCTAGCCGCAATACAATACCCTCATACAAGCGAGGGGTTTCCTTCTAGGGAAAAAACCCTAAACTAAACATAACTTCTACAATCACATCATATGCCTAATGAATAGCCCAGATTGACTAGAAATTACTATAATTTTACAAAGCAATTTTACATATGTTTTTAGCTTCAGGGGCACTGCCCTCGAAACCCCCCACCAGGGAGGGCTCCTTAAAGTCACAGCTACCCCCCTGGGACCCCCCAGGCAACATTTAATTACGAGCGACGTTTTTGCCCCATTATGGTACAGGGGTTCGATGCCATGATACAAAATAAACAAGACAATCAGGCTCCACACCCAACATACACTCTGACTTAACCATATCACAATCTAAACACCTAGCTACAAACTCCACCACCTCCCTCTTTAGATTTGGCCAATAGTATAACCTATTTAGTGTCGTCAATGTATTTTAGTAACCTAGGTGACCCGAATATGGCTTCGCATGAAAATCCCTCATGATCACCTTCTTGAGTTCGCTTTTTCTAGTACATATATCATATCTCTAAATCTAGCCAACCCATGAGTTGTGAGACGATAGTCCAATCATGTACAAATGTACCTCTACCTATACTTGCACCAACACATGTACATGTACATGTACCAATACCTGTACCTGCACCTATACTCTACTGCAAACTGTGCAAAATCTCCATATAGCTATAATCCTGCTGGCCTGACTGCAAGATCCTATCTTATAATTCTATCACATAAGAGGTCATTGCTACAAAGTGATTGACCTGTACTCACATGCTAAGAGAATTTGCGACCATGTTATCCTTTCCCTTGATGTACCTGATATTGAAATCAAACATGTTGATTGTTCCCAACCATCTACCTTGCTTGGCATTCAGATTCCGATGGTCCGTCAAGTACCTTAATCCAATGTGGTCACTCATCAATACAAACCGCCTGCTGAGAAGATAGTGCCTCCACATATTTAGTGTATGAATGATTGTTTCTATCTCAAGATCATGTGTCGGGTATTTATTCTCATTCTCATTTAGTTTTCATGGCTCATAACATACCACCTGTCAATCCTACAGAAGGACTCTACCAAATATTCTCTTGCAAGAATCTGTACACACTATAAATTCCTTGTTTCAATCTGCAATCTTGAACACTGGAGCATGTTTAAAAAAATGTTTAAGTTGCTCAAAACTAGCCTCACACTCATCTGTCCAATAAAACTACCTACCTTTCCTCTGCAATGATGTAATAAGATAATAAATATTTGAGAAGTTTTTGATGAACCTCCTATAGTAACCAACCAATCCCATGAATGATCTCACCTCATCTACATTGTTAGAAACTACCCACTCCATTATGGCCTTTATCTTTTCTAGATATACAACAATTCCCTCCTTCGAGACAACATGTCCCAAGGAGTGTACCTCAATCTAAAAGAAACTGCATTTGTTGAGCTTAGTGTACAATTGATGATCTTCAACAACCTCAACACCACTCCCAAATTCTCGACATTCTCTTCATCATTTTCATAATATACAAATATGTCATCAATAAACACAATCATAAACTTTTCCAAATAAGGACATAGCACACTGTTCATCAAACGCATAAATATTGCTGGGGAATTAGTCAAACTGAATGGAACTACAACAAGCTCATAATGCATGTACATGGTCATAAATGTGGTCTTATATATGTCCTTATCCTTGATGTGTAACTGATGATATCCCTATCATAAGTCGATATTAGAGAACATTGTTTCTCCCTTCAACTGCTAAAACAAATCATCAGTCCACAGTAATGGGTACCTATTCTTGATGGTCATTTTGTTCAACTGCTTGTAGTCAATGCATAGTCCAAGAGTACCATCCTTATTCTTCATGAAAAAAGCTGTTTCACCCCATGGCGTTACACTTGGCCTAATATACCCTTTGTAAAGAATCTCTTTCAACTAAAACTTTAACTCAACCAACTTAGGTGTGCTCATCCTGTAACGTGTATTTGATGCTGGAGCTTCCCCTAGCATCAACTCAATAGAAAATTCTACCACCCTGTGAGGTAGCAACTCTCAAATATATGCTAGAAAACATCTTGAAACTACTGCAAAACTGGATACCTTCTTAAAAAATCTACATTCTAAACCTCCTTACCTTTGTCACTAGATATATGAACTGAAAATAGTACACAACATTTCCTATGACTTTGCTTGCCTTGCGTAGTTGTCACCATCCTAACTGATGCGGCTTTCCTCTTTCACTATAAAACTCTAGGTTCCCCATGGTCATCCAAGCATTCAATGGCTTCGTCATAGCAATCTACCTTGTTCATGTGAATATATAACCAATCCATACCCAATAGCATATTGTACAAACCCAATGGAAATATTTTCAAGTGTGTTGTTGTAGGCATGCCATTTAACTCAAATGCATACGCTCTTACCCAGTGGTGAACTCTTTTCTTTGTACCTGTGGCCAAGTGCACTAACCAATATTTTGCATGTATTTCCTTACTCAAACTACACTTATCCACCAAATAAGGACTAACACAACTATAATTAGATCCATGGTTAATAAAAATAGAAATAACTTGATCACAAAACTTACCATCCATCTCAATGATAGAAGCCCGGTGATCTTCCCACCTGCTGTCCACTACTGCATAAATACGAGGAATGGTTTGCCCAACATCCTCGAGATTTTGTGCCTCCTGTACATTGTATATCATAGGCCTACGACCCTACTTTTGTACACAATCTCTCTTAAGATTATCTTCATTGCATGTCCAAAACTTCAATCATCTCGTACCATTACCTCCATGCTTTTTTTGTGATCTATGTCTTTATTATGGTCTATGTCCATGTCTAGTTACATTAAAAATCTTTTGTGATGCCTCATTTTCTTTCTCATTTGTATTCTGAGGCCTTGCTCTCTTAGGTTTCCATTTACCTTTCCCTTTTTCCTACCCTTTCCATCCTTGCTAAGACTCACTTTTGCACTTTGATTGTTCATAGCTATGCTTCAGCTTCCTAATGTCTTCCTCAAGTGGCCAATGTTCATCATACTCAATCCGATCTCTAAATTATAATGGAAAAGCACTGACATATCACTAAAATTTGGCCTTCTCAACCTCATGGTATGGTACATACCTCAATAGTTTGAATAATTTTGTCGTGTACTCTTCATATGTCATTGATCTCATCCTTAGCTCATAGAATTATTTGGTATTGTTTTCGTAGTACCTCTTTAACAAGTACTTCTTCCTGCAAATAATTTTGAACTCATGCCAACTCAAGTTCTTTGTCCTAATGCCTCTGACCTACTTCACATCTTCCCACCAAATGTATGCTTTACCTTTCAAACTGAAGATAGAAATCACGACCTTCATGTTTTCTGTGTACTCATGAAACTCAAATAATTTATTCATTCCAAGTATGCAAGCCTCTACAGATTCTAGTTTCTTCATGTCTTGATCAAAAGTAAGTGATTTTACTTTCATGAATTAATCAGTCAACTATTCCTTATCACTCCCCCTATAAGGATGATACCGATGGTGATCATGATGTATATCCATGCTAGGTCCTTATATTACTAGTGTAGTCTCTTATTGTTGTTAGTGTAGCCCCCTTATTGTTATTGTTGTACCCATGTAGTCCCCATATTGTTATTATTGTGCCCCCACAAAATCCCACTATTGTTATTGTTGTTCCCTTACCTTATTATTGTTAGGTCGGCTAGGATTATATTGTGACCCTATGGACTCCTATATAGAGAGAGGATGTTTTGTCATTTTTTTCATCCAAGAATTATTCATATATGTAATGTAAAGGAGGCTTTCCCCTTGAAATGGCTCATTTGGAGGGTTTTTATCTATATTTTCTCCTATTTTGGAAGGTGGTTTCATAACATTTGGTATGACAGCTTTGGATTCTAAGGTTTCGCTGCTTCAAATAGGTCACCGAGGAATTTTCACTATAAATTTGTTTCTACAAAAGTTCAGAAGCTAAAAAAATTATTTGCAAAGAAAGCCTAAGGAACGTCTTGTAAATTTTAGATCTTGGTTTGAAATAGTTTCAGAGATATGATCTGTGGAAGTTAGGGTTTTTGCAGGCTCCCAAATTTCATCTCAAATAGGTGACCTTGGTTAAATTGTAATAAAGCTCTCTCTGCGCATCAAATTGGAATTACATAAAAATTGGCTGCAAAGATACGAAACTTAGTTTCCTGTGTATCAATTTCACAATCGAAGGAGGAAACAATGACACGTATCACACTGTACAAGTTCGCTCTACTAAACCAATCTATATTTAGGTCATTGTGGCAGATTGGGAATAACTTTAGCTTGAAGAATACAAATCAATTCAAACCTGTGGCATTGGAAAGAAGATTCAGAGGGATACTAAAAGACCAAGGGTAAAATCTCAGGGATCCAAAATTACAGAGATACATCAATTTCAATATCTAGCCCCTCAAAAGCAATAAAAGGTTGTCTATATTTTTTTCAAATTGTAGAATTCTTGTTTGAAAAATCCATTTGAAGTGATTCCAAGGGCATATTGAACCATAGATATGAGTATTGGGTTCTAAAATACCACCTAAAAAGAATTCAACACCTATTAAGAACTCAAAAGGCTCTACTAGGACTCATGAAGAGGAAGAAGTGCAACATGATATATCAAAATCACAAGACCAAGTGCATCAAATTTCACTCTCGCAAAGAGTAAAAAAAAATGAAATGGAAGTTTTGAAGAAAGGCATGGAAGCTAAGATGGACGGTTTGGAGAAATATGTGGAAGCTAAGATGGATAGTGTTGAAACTAAATGGATGGTATGGAATACAACATGGATGGTTTGAAGAAAGGCATGGAAGCTAAGATGGATGTTTTGAAGAAAGGCGTGGAAGCAAAGATTGATGGTTTGAAGAATGGCATAGAAGCTAAGATGGATGACATGGAAGCTAAGATCGATGAAAAAATGAAATATAACATGGAAGACATGAAGAATGATCTAAAAACATACATTGAAGGTTGGAAGGAAGGTTTGACAAAGTTGATACAATAAATGATTCCTAATGGCGAAAAGGTAGTAGAGGAAACTCACGATGAGAATAAAATAAATGTTAATTATGATTTCATAAAATCTAATGTTGGATTGAAGACCCATGATATTCCATAGATTGATATGAGGAAGTTTGATGACAAGGATCTTGTAACATGGATACTACAGATGGAGCAATATTTTGATCTCCATAATGTGCAAAACACACAAAAGGTACGCATTGGAAGTTTATATTTAGAACAAAATACATTTGTATGGTATCGATGGCTTTTCTCTCGTCAAAAAATTGTCATTTAGTCAACTTTTACAAAACAAAGGATAACACATTATGAGGATACAAAGATCAACACCTTCTTTAGCCAATTGATAAATCTAAAAAAAAAGGGTTCAATGGTGGAGCACATTGAGGACTTCCAAAAAAACATAGTTATCGATCGAATAGGTAACTGAACTAGTACCTACTTTTTTGAGGTAGCAAAAAAAACACCTGATTTTGAAAAGTGGTGATGCAGAATCACCTTTTTTTTAGCATATTTTTGACACTTTAATTTTTTTTTTTTTTATGAAGTATGAACATTTGTTTTAGAATGATAGTGATTTTCATGCTAATTTTGAAAAGTGTTGATGCAACATCAACCATTTTTTTTAGAGTGGTGATTTTCATGCTAATTTGTAAAAGTGTTGATGCAACATGAACCATTTTTTTAGAGTGGTGATTTTCATGTTTGTAATAAAACATAAAATTACAATTAAAAAACATGACAAAAAAATCAATTATATAAAAAATATATAAAAATAATTTAAAAAGCCAATAAAAATATTAAAAAAAACAAAATTAACTTGTAAAAATAAAAATAAAATAAATAAATAAATAAATAAATAAATAATCAAAAATTAAATTAAAAAATGGGGAAAATATTGAAAAAAAAAAAAGAAAAACCAAAAAATTAAAAAAACATCAAGATTTTTGTTTTATAATTATCCAAAAAAACCCACATAATTAAAAAAAATATAAGAAAAAAGAATTTAAAATAGAAAATTTAAAAATATTCCAAATTAAAAAATTAAAACTGAAATACAAAAATTAAAATACAAAAATAAAGAATAATTAAAATTTTAAATTTTAAATTAAAAAAAATTAAGAAGAAAAAAAATATTAAATAAATTTAAAAAGAAAATTAAAATAATAATTTTAAAATAAATAAAAAAATAAAAAAAAATTAAAATTTTAAAATAATAATTAAAAAAAAAAACAAAAAACTAATTGTTTTTTTAACATTAAACCATTTTAAAAATTAAAAAATAAACGTAAAAAGAAAAAATAAAAAACATTTTGAAAATTAAAGAAAAAATTAAAAATAAAACTTAATTAAAAATAAAAAAATAAATAACCTAAAATTATTAAACTATATATATATATATATATATATATATATATATATATATATATAATAAAATAAAAAATTCAATTTTATTAAATTAAAAAAATGTATATTAAAATTAAATTAAAGAAAAACAAATATTAGATTTAATAAATAAATAAATAATTAAAAAGTAAAAATTAAAATGAAATTTATAATTAAAAAAAAATTATTAAAATTTTCGGAATCGACTTCCCGCTTTGGCGGCGGCAGGGGGCTGCGTGGAGCCACCCTGCCCAGCCAGCAGTCAGCCCCGCTGCCACCTTGGCGAGAGTCCAATTAAATTGAATGTTTTTAAAAATTAAATTAAATTTTTTAATTAATTTCGTTTTTTTAATTAAATTAATTTTTTCTTTATTTTTTAATACTTTTTTTAGATTTTTTTTTAATTTATTCAAATTTCACATAGACACGCAAATTTTTTCAGTTAAATAAATTTCAAGGAATTAGGCTTCTGTTATTGATAAAATGTGTATAAAATCTTTCGGTGAAAATCACATCCAAGCAGATTTTGTTGACGTGTTTTGAACCAGCCAATGTGATTCATCATCACGACAAGATGAGAAATCTTATCTAGGATCTAGTTTAAATAGATAAGGAAAGTTCCAAGTAGTCGTTGTAAAATAACGGCTACTTTGACTAAAATAAGAAATTTAATTAAAAATTAAATAACAGATGTATTATTATTTATTTATTTATTTACTTATTTATTTAATAATTATATGTTATATAATTTGAATATCGCATAATATTTTTATATTCTTACTTAGTAATCGATTTAATTATATGTCATATAACTAGACTTCAATAATAATTATAAATTATATAATTTTAATATATTATTATTTACTTTACTTAATAGGTAATTTTAATAAGTTAAACCATAATATAATACTTGCATAATTTATCGAAAAAATAATAATAATTAAAAAACTGAAGAATAGAAAGGAAGAAGGAAATTGAGGACTAGAGGAGAGGAAAAGACAAGATGGAAAACTGAGGGGACGATAAGTTCCAAAAACTAAGAGTGAAGGGCAGGAATCCAACATCTGCTAACAGTCCATCCAACATCCTTGTTAAAGTTAACCAATCTCTTTTCGATTTCTAAGGCTTTCCTCAACTTTCAGTGGTGGAAATGGTCAATCTTCGCAATAACCTCAGCATCTTAATGCAAATTTGATGCTTTGTCTTCTCAAAATGCTCTGCTAAGGTAGAGAAGTGTGATCTATTATGTTTTAGGTTAGCGACATGTTCATGAATTCTTTAAGTAATGGATCGACCAGTTTCACCGATGTAAGGCGTCCCACAGGAGCACAGAATCAAGAAACACCCTTACCATCCTTAGGGAAAATGAGGTCCTTAATCGATCTAAATGAATTCTGAATGGCTCAAAAGGGCTTGAAGGTTGAGGAAACGTTATGTCTCCTTAGGATCCTAGCGATTTTATTAGTCATACCTTGGATAAATGGAAGGTGAACTCCAAATAACCTATCACAATGATATTTCTTATCACTATGACCTTTCTCAACATTTTGAAAAGGTCTAAGACATTGAACCTTTCTATAACTGTTCTTAATGAAAACTTTAAGGATATGAGATTTGTCACTTTCAAGGTGGTGTTCATTAGAAATTCTAAAGGCTCTGGTGGCTAGGGTAATGAGAACCCCTAGCTTCTGAGCAAGGAAATGATGAGAACAAGAATGTAAATACTCCTCCGTGTGTGTCTTCTTTCTAAAGACTTGATGAGAGAAAGAACCTTCTCCATTCCTAGAAATAAGGACATCAAGAAGGGGAAGGCTCTGATCCACTTCGAATTCCATGATGAACTTAATGAAATCAAACTAGCCATTAAGATGCTAGAAGAAAAGGTCTGATTCCTCTTTTCCATGGGGCCAAACCACACAAGTGTCATCTATAAACCTTTTCCAGAGCCTATGTTGAAAAAGGGTGGAGGAAAGGACCCTTGATTCAAAGTCTTCCATGAAAATACTAGCCACTACTAGGGATAGGGGGGAACCCATGGTGACACCACAAGTTTGACAAAGAATTCACCCTCAAAACTAAAGAAGGTCAAGGTTAGACAGATCTCAACTAGATGAGTAGTGTGAGGATTTGTGTCCCGAGAAATGACATCGATAGCTTCCCTAATGGGAACACAAGTGTATAAAGAGACAACATCAAAACTAAAAAGCCTATCACCGGGATCCAATTTGATCCCTTTCAATTCATTAATAAAAGAGGACGAGTCTTTGGCAAAGGATTCAGTGCACCCCACAAGAGGCTTAAGCTTATTGGCTAAAAATTTTGCAAGTAGATAAGTGAAACCACCTATGGTGTTGACAATGGGGCGAAGGCGAGCTCCATCTTTATGAATCTTAGGAAGACCATAAATCCTCGTAGTGAGGGGGTTACTCTCAATAAGCTTTTTACTCAGAGAGCCAATAGTGCTACTCGATTTTATAGCCAAAGAAACTACTTTTGAAACATTTTAAGGGGAAATTTGTCCAAATTCTTGTAGCTTATGCTATTAAGAAGGTGATCCAACATTTTATTATGATAATCCTCATTTTTTAAAATAACCATTGCACCTCCCTTATCTTCCATAAGAACAAAAATGTCCTCGCTATTGTTTAAGGATTTAAGAGCCTCGAACTCAAATTCGCTAATGTTGCTCTTAGGGGATTAGCTTTTCTGAGGATCATGGCACAATAATGGATGTGATTTTCATAGAAAAAATTTATTCACATTTACAATATTTTATATGAATTTATTTTTTATATTTTAAATTATTATGTTTTTTGTTTATATTAATTTGATTTTTTCATTTTTTTAATTTAATATTTTTAAATTATTTATTTTTTTCCATTTTTATTTTTTAATTTTTTCTTAAATTTTGATTTTAAATGTGTTTTTAATTTTTAAATTTCTTTTTAATAAATTTATTTATTTATTAAAATTTAATATTATTTTTTTTATCTTAATATATATTTTTTAATTTATAAAATTTAATATTTATTTCATTAATTTAGTTTTTATATTTAAAATTTATTTATTTTTTTAATAATTTTTTCTTTAACTTAATATTTTTTTTTAATTAATTTTTAAATTGTAATTTAAATAATGTATTTTTTGTTTTTTTTTCTTTATTAAAATTTAATATATATTTTTTAATTTAATTTTTATTTTTTTATCTAATAAAATTTTATTTTTCTTTTAAAATTTAATTTGTATATTTTAAATTTATTTTATTTTTTTTAATTTATTTGTTTTTTTAATTTAATTTTTAGCTTTGTTGTTTTGTTATTTTTCAATTTTTATTATATTTTAAAATTTTAATTTTAAAAATGTTTTATTTTTATTTTTTTCTTAAATTTAAGTTGTTTTTTTTTTTTTTTTTTTTTTTTTTTTTTTTTTTTTTTGCTTAAAAATAATATCGTGAATTTTGTACTTTTTTCAATTATTTTAAAATGTCTTTTTCATTTTTTTTTTAAAGTTTTAATATAATTTTTTATTATTCTAAAATTTTTGTTTCAGCTTAATCTTGTTCTGGGATTTTTTTTGCAAAAAAAGAAAAAACATGTTATTCCAACATTAACACTTTTCGTGTTCAAGGTGTTTTTTGCACACAAAATATTGACGATGTTATTCCAACATCAACACTTTTCGTTTTCAAGATTTTTTTGCACAAAAGAAATTGGCGATGTTATTCCACCATCAACTCTTTTTGTTTCAAGGGTGTTTTTCAATCGTTTTTTCAAGAAAAAAGTTGGTTTTTAGCATATTTACAAAAATGTCGAAATTTGACCCTAAAAAAAATTGTGCATTCTAGAAGACATACTTTTCATTTTCGGGTTGTTTTTTCATGTTTTTCAATTTTTTTTGGTTAGAGTTCTCGTTTGATTGGTAACTATGTTAAAATTGAATATAAGGGTAACTGATATTCCAGAAGAACGTGAGATCGATGTCTGCATAGAGATTTTAAAGGATAACATCCAACATGAAGTTCGTCTTTGGGAACCTGATTCATTAGATAAGGCATTCAGGTTGGCAAGAAAAAATAAAAGTAAAATTATGGCGACAAGGAAACCTACCACTCACATCCATAAAGATGAAAGTGTTGCTACTCCTAGACATCCACAACCTACAAGGTTGACACCACAACAATTGGAAGAAAAAAGAGAAAAATGACTTTGCTACAGTTGTGATAGCAAATACACTAAAGGTCATAAGTTTGCTGAGAAGAAATTATTTTACATAGATTGTGAAGAAGAGGAAGAAAATGAATAAGAAAATTCAAAATAAGAGGATATACACTAGGAACCAACCCTATACAAAGAATAAATGAGTCCTACCATATCCTGTAATGCATTGGCAAGAATTACCACTCCTCAAACTCTCAAGATAGAAGGAGATATCAAGAAGAAAAATGTAAAAGCGTTGATTGATTAGGGTAGCACCCATAATTTTATTCATTGTAAGGTAGCCAAGGAATTGAATTTCTTCCTATACCCAGCACCAGAGTGTCAAGTGAAGGATGCAAATGGAAGAACTATAAACTGCTCTGGAAAATGCCATAATATCATGCTAACCATGAGGGAATATGTATTGAATAGTCCAATCCTTTCCATTCCAATGGGAGGTGCTGATGTTGTACTAGGAGTAAAATGGTTACTATCTTTGGGGACAATAGCTTTTAATGATCAAGAATTTTTTTTGAGTTTTTTTTCAGAAGGAAAGAAAGTTGAATTATGGGGTATCACAGGGAAGCTTGGAAAGATAATAAGCTCTAATTTCAAAACAAAGATTTTGAATAAAGAACAATGAGACTTAATTGCACAAGTATGTTCACTAGAAGTTCCAACATCAAAATCATCTATTCCTCCATATCTCCAAAAAGACTTAGACAATCATTCCAAGGTGTTTGAAACTCCCAAAGTACTCCCACCTATTAATGATCATGATCATGCTATTTATTTCATTCCAGAAAGTGTTCCTCCAAACATGAGGCCTTACAAATATCATTGTGTCCAAAAGAGTGAAATTGAACATATGATTGCATAAATGTTCGATGCTGGTATAATTCAACTTAGTCAATGTTCTTTCTATACTCTAGTAATATTGGTGCACAAGAAGGATGGATCATGCCACATTTGTCCAAATTATAGGGAGCTCAATAAACTCACTATTAAAGATAAATTTACCATTCCTCTGATTTATGAATTATTGGATGAATTACATGGAGAAATTTATTTTACAAAGTTGGATCTTCATTCAAGAAATCATCAAATTCGAATCAAGACTGAAGATATTCCAAAAACATAATTTTGAACACACGAGGGTCATTATGAATTTCTGGTCATGCCTTTTGGCCTTACCAATGCACCTTCTACATTTCAAGGGTTGATGAATTCCATTGTGAAACTGTTCCTTAGAAAATGTGTTATTATATTTTTATGATATACTAATCTACATCATGTCTTGGAAGGATCATGTTAACATGTTGACAGGGTGCTCAACCTATTGGAGGAGAAACAATTATATGCAAAAACCTCCAATTTTTTCTTTGGAGTACAAGAAGTAGAATATCTGAGATAATTGTATCTCATGAGGGTGTTAAAGTAGACCCTCAAAAAATGAAATCCATTAAGGAATGGAAAGTCCCCACAACCATAAAGAACTTGAGAGGATTTCTCGAGTTAATAGGGTATTATTGCAAGTTTATTAAGAATTATGCGAGAATATCAATACCTCTAGAAACACTATTGAAGAAAGATGCATTTTCATGGACTCTTGAAGCAACTAAGGCCTTTGAAAATATTGAAAAGGAAATGTGCCTAGCACTAGTCTTAGCTATGTCGGACTTCAAAAAAACCTTTATTGTGGAAAGTAATGCCTCGGGAAATGGAAATAGTGTTGTTTTAATGTAAGAAGGAAGACCCATTTCTTTTGAAATCCATCCAATGAAAGGAAAGTATTCACACAAAGTTATTTATGAGAAGGAAATGTTGGCAATACCACATGCACTAATGAAATGGCGACCTTACCTAATCGGAAGACACTTCATGGTACACACTTATCATGATAGGCTTAAATACTTTTTGGAAAAAATAACATATTCATAAGAAAAGAAAAAATGAGTCACAAATTTTTTGGGTTATGACTTTGAAATAATTTACAAAAAAGGGAAGCTAAATGTTGTTGTAGATGCACTCTCAAGAAAGTATGAGGAGGTGGAAGCATTTCTTTGTGCCATTTCTATAATCTAACCATATTGGATAACTGAAGAAAGGGAGGAATGGAAGAATGATGAAGAAGTGTTGAAACTCATTCAAAAGTTGCAGCAAGATCCCAATACATCCCATACATTTAGTTCGAAAAATGATTCCTTATAGTACAAAGACTTCTTATTTATTTGTAAGAATTCCCAATTAAAACAAAATATTCCTTTGGAATCGCACACCTCTCAATTAGGAGGGCACTACGGATTTTAAAAACTTACCACAGGGTGAATTTTTTTTTTTTAGGATGGCCTTAAATTTCATATTCAAAAGTTTGTGGTGGAATGTTTGGTTTTCCATCAAAATAAAGTGGAGACAATAAGGACCCCGGGTCTACTACAACCTTTATCCATTCCAAGTCAATGTTGGGAGGAAGCTTCAATGGATTTATCATAGGTTTACCTAAGTCTAAAGGAAAGAGTGTCATCATGGTCGTAGTCGATAGAATTACCAAGTATGCACACTTTTGTGCATTATCTCATCAATTGAGAACAAGTACAATTGCCACTTCATTTATGGAAATAATTAAAAAGCTACATGGATACCCAAAGATTATTGTAAGAGACATAGATCCCATTTTCACTAGAAATTTTTGGATGGAATTATTTTCATATTTTGGTACTCAACTAGCTCATAGCTCATCTTATCATCCTCAATCCAATAGGAAAAAAGAGATAGTGAACAAATGTTTGGAATGATATACTACTTGTTCTGTATATGATAAAGAGCACAATGGGTCAAGTGGTTACCTCTGGCTGAATCATGGTATAACACTTTATGGATATCATCTACCATCTATCGCATCATCTTTAAGAGAAAATTATAATGTTCAAGCAGTGGAAGATCACATCGATCATCAAAAAGTTTTCCAACTCTTAAAGGATAGCCTAAATTTGGCACAAAATCGAAAGAAAGAACAGGGAGATCAACATCATAGCGAGAGAATTTTTTATGTGGGAGACTAGGTATTTTTACGGCTACAACCATACAAACAAATGTCCCTCAAGAAAGCTAAGAAAGATAATAAATTATCTCCAAAGTACTATCGTCCTTACAAGGTGTTGCAAAATATTGACCTACTAAGGCATACAAATTGGAGCTTCCTACTTCTTCTTGAGTGCATCGAGTTTTCCATGTTTCATGCTTAAAAAAGGTTATAGGTGACAAAACTTCAATTCAAACAATATTTATAGAACTTGATGAGGAAGGAAAAATCATATTGGAACCTGAAGCAGTCACGCAAACAAGAACTCGACAGCTATGAAATCGATCAATTTCAGAGTATCTCATCAAGTGGAAGAACTTAACCACTAAAGATTCCACATGGGAGGATGAGAATTTTATACAGAAGTATCTAGAGTCGCCTAAGCGTTGAGGACAACACTTTTTTGAATGATAGGGTCGTGTTAGGTCCCTATATTACTAGTGTAGTCCCTTATTGTTGTTAGTGTATCCCCCTTATTGTTATTATTGTACCCCTATAATCCCCATATTGTTATTATTGTGCCCCATAAAATCACAATATTGTTATTGTTTTGCCATTACATTATTATTGTTAGGTCGCCTAGGATTATATTGTGACCCCATGTACTCCTATATATAGAAAGGAGGTTTTGTCATTTGTGTCATCCCTGAATTGTTCATTTATGTAATGTAAAGGATGTTTACCCCTCGAAGTGGTTGATTTCTAAGGTGTTGATATATATTTTCTTCTATTTTGGGAGTTGGTTTCATAAAAATATGAACGAGAACTAGAATGGTACCTGTACTCATCACCCCTCCTATATAGAGCATCCAACAACCTACCATCTATCAATGTGTCTGCTCTATCTGAACTATGTCTAGCATGAGAGTTACTTCCATATACCTCGTTAGTTTTGTCCTTCTGTCCATAGTTGATGCTAAGTGGTCCTCATTTCAGCAGATATGAAAAGAGTTGAAGAAGTATTACATTCACATATGTTTGTTTCTCTTGTTCTTGTATGATTTTTTCATTGTCCACCTTAAAAAAATTTATTTATTCCTTCAAACCCCTCAATGTATTTGCCAAATCAGAAGAGTTCCCACCATGTTGCTCATATGACTCATAGGTAGAGTCCTTGTAGTCTACTATCTTTCTATCCATGTTGAACTTTCTTCCTGCCAAGAATAATATGTTAGCTAAACCAAATAATAATAAACCAATGTACCATAGTGTATTTTGGGGAGGACATGTCTTGCAATATCAACCAATCAATGTAATACATGCATATACAAAATAATAACATCATATAAACTTGTAACACATGGTATATTAGCGCATAACCATCATTCTAGTTGGGCTCCAGTCACAGATGCATAACCATTCCAAATAAACACCAATGAAACCTTGAAAACTCATAATCACAAGTAGGGACCATACACAAGCATAAGCAACATGTAACCCAACATGACTCACCAATGTATGCCCAACATATAACATCACTCAAGAAAGCATACATGGACAACACAAAAGCATGACCAATATGTGACATAGCATAAACAAGCAATGGATATCCAACATGTAACAATATGTAAGCAAGTGTGCATGCACAATACAGAAGAATCAAGAACATATAATCAATCATATACACCTGACAACATATTGACAACAACACCATCAGTCCTTCCATGGTGACACCACTGCCACCATGGCCAACACAACACAAATGAAACAAACACATACACCATAGTTATGAGAAACACATACGCAACCAATAGAAAAGAATGACCAACACACCAGCCATCCAGTCCAAGGGTTCAACAAGCCTCTGATACCACTATGTAATGCCTCCTTCCCACATCTACCCAAGCAACCATCCAGCCAGGGTAAATATCCTAAGTTAGGGTACCTTAATGAAATTCAACCTCCTAGGTTACCTTAAGGAAGTGGAACCAATGATAACACAATAAACAGACCATGTACATCATCAATGACATCCCCAGGAGCTAACGTAAACTTCCAGGCCTATTACATGTGGGTCACACTAACCTTTTGGCCTCTTTAAGCCATATCCATGTGCATAACACTACATGCCATCAGCTGGGAGGCTATACTCATAGGCATAATACTACAAGCCAGTGGTTAGGGCCCCAATTACTTAGTTATGTGTTTGCGGCTCTGTGATTTGAGCCACATTTTTAGGCCCAGAGCCTAGTTCACTTCCCAGAAGTTAATGAGAAGTTCAAGCATAATAAATAACAATAGGACAATGATGTAAAGCAAGCATATCATTAAGAACTCATCTGGACCCCTCCTAGCCATGACAGGAATTTTTTCAAACATGTCACAGACATTGAATCTATAGGTGTAACAAAATATTTAAGCATAGGTGTCTCATAATTATATGAGATTCCATAAGAAGCATTGCTCCCTTACATAATTAGCTACAATACAATCTATTTTACAATATATACATTGTGCATTCATTTACAAGTAAAAACATGGATAGATCCATATATCATCACTGATAAAATACATGCTTATAACCAACATAATAGCAATATAAATACCATGGATATAACAACAATAGAATCTACATAATAAATGATACATTTCCATACCAAATACCAAATGAACGAGATATTCATTACTGAATGTAAAAACCAATCGAAGATGGGACTTCCACGTTCGACATGACCATAGATTGGCCGAGCGAAATATCTCTTCGACCAATCAGCCCCATGCCATATTCCAAGCATGAATGTAGTACTCATACCAAAAGAACTAACCAGGGCATCCCGAATCTAAACCACCTCTCCATCATCAATATAAATCAAGTTTTATCGTAATCCATCCTGGATCACTAGGCCAATACAATAAACATGTCGTAACTAGCTTTACCATGATCTACACATGATCAATAGGCCAAAAAAAGCATGGATATCACTGGATTATTTTTTCCTAAATATGAGGAATTTTCTTGTCTCCTAGTCTCTTAGGCTTTACAACAACCCACACTCTGAATCAGTGGTCACTAGGCCCTAAATCGAGACATACTCTCTAGGATTTTCCATATATCCCAAACTTGATATTCCTATGTCTCATGGAGATCAAATCCCCTCTAGCCTTTACCATATATACTGCCATTCATCAGTCAAGGATTCCTAGGCCTACCGAGGCAACACTATCTAGCTTTACCGCAACCCACAGTCTGGTTCAGGGGTTACTAGGCCATGTGTCATATCAATTCTAATATGCACCCCACTTAGCTTTGAATCCATCCAGTAATCCATCTAAACCAAAACATGATAACTCCACAACACCATGTCTATCCAAAAATTGCAAGGCTATGCTAAAAACATTGTAACGCCTAGAAAAAAACCATAAGAAGATAAGAAATAACCACATGCAATACCATGCATGCCATATCTAGCAAGGAAAATACACATTCAAATTGATACCTGAAAAATATCCCGATATAGCTGCTTGATTCCTACTCCTCCTTGCTTGATTCCTCTTTTTTTCTTCTTTCTTTCCTTTATTTCTCCAATTCCAAAATGATCCAAGAAAATATAAGTGTCCAAGAGTGAGAAAGGGAGTGAGAATAATGAGAGAGATCCAGAAAATGCAGTGAAAAAAGGTAACAAATGATCCTCATAAGCCTTTTATAGAAGAGACCAGTATTCTCTTTATTTTCCATTATTTTCCTTCATTTTCCTCCTCACATGAAACCTGTGACCTTCAATCTCCCTTTTCTCATAATTTCCATTATTTTCATAAATAAATGTGCCAGAAATGACATTTTCCCTTTCCAAAGCCTATATCATTTTCATTGCCAATTCACTTAGGCATATTAAACCTAATGAACAATCACTAGGATGTTTTTCCCAAAATTCAACTTGGAATAAGTGTCCCATCAACCGTGCGTATTATTTTTAACTTTTATTACATTGAATTTTCACCAGTGTTCTTACACTAAGAAAATATTCTAGCTTGAGCATAAAATGGTTGCTATAGGGAATTATTTTATTAATATGTCACACATTTCAATTTTGGTGAAAAGAATAAAAATGAGGAATAAAGTGTCAAGAATATATTGATTTCAGATCACAAAGTTTCTATCTATGAAGGCTACATGCGCCTGCTTGAGGTGAATATCAGGAAGCTTGATATTAGATCAATAAGGCTTATATTCATTGGTTATTCAAAAGGAGTCATGGGGTACATTTTTTGGATTTCATCTAATAATTTACATGCCTATGAATTAGATGTTACCACAAGGAGGAGAAATATGGTACACATAAACATCAAAAATATATTCCAAAATAAATAGTACAATGTATTGTTATCCTATATGATCATAGTTTTCAGCCTATATGTGAAGATAGAATATAACCATTATCATAGGTTCCCATTGCAAAATTTCAAAAGGAGGAGAAAATATTTTTTATTATCCTTGTGTCTTTAAAATGGTAAGAAACCAATCATTATAGTGTTTTTCGAGGGGGGGCCTCCTTTCACAATAAATAAAATGAAAAATAAAATATTTGATGATCCTATATCAGAGAGAAAATGTACAATTATAACAAAATAGGACCAAGTGGGGTTCTAGCTTATATAATAATATACCAATAGAAATTTTATCACTCAATATGTAGGGCATAATAAGGGGATTTTGGGTTAACATAAGGCTCATATAGGGCTTAACATTCCCCTCCCATTGAAAGAAGTGTTGTTCTCAACACTTGACTATATATGGGTGTTTATGCATGAACAACTCATCTTCCCATGTTGTTTCTTCTGCTAATAGGTTCTTTCATTGACGATGTACTTAGTAACTGTTAAATTTCATCATTGATTATTCCTTTGCGGAATTATCGTGTGGAATATCCATGGTACTTTATGGATCAAAAATCATGAACGAACAAGTTAGATTCCGTAGAGTTCTATATAATCAATTAGAGCGTATAAAATAAATAAAAAAACTATGCAAAGGGTAAATTCCCTTACCTTTTGAGGTGGAGATGACATGGTAGCACAATTAGTATGTGTATTTGATATGGTAGGAGGGCCAACTAATAGGTTGGATTTATTATGTGGAATTGACTCTTAACTAACAATTAATGCCAAATGATGAGAAAAATGACTTTATATAGCCAACGGAGTTGGTGGCATGACTTTTAGGGAAATAAATGCTCCAAAATTTTCCACTATAGAAGTTTGGAAGTGATATGAGACAACAAATTAAATTTGGTTATCAATGTCATACAATTCAGGGAAGAATAATTCTCATGTGACAAGGCACTCTAAGAAACCAAAAGCAAGAGGAGGTGAAACATGTGTCACAAGGAAGAAGTCATATCCAATGATACCACACATCGTAGTGGAGAGTGCTAGCATCATGTCACTAGAACCAAAAGCTTTGAATAACTTGTACCTGAGAAGTATAGCAGTGCAAACACACAATGAAATGAAAAATGACAGTTATGCCATATCCCAAGGAAGAGTGACTTGCATGTGGTGTATTGCTAGGAAGAAGGGTTTCCCAACAAAGTATCACAATCAAGAGGGAATTTTTTGTCATATATCACTAAGATGAAGAGTTTTGAAAATTCTAGGGAAAGGTATTAAGGAAAATACTCAAAGAGGTAGAAAACGAATCAAGCAAGGAGGGGACTCTTCATGCTTCCATTTATTGAAATATCAAAAAACAAATAAACAGGAAGTTTTTGATCTATTATATCATTTATATGATGTTCTAGTACATATCCATTTTCACATTGGTATTGAGCACAAAGATTTTTTAAACATTTATATGCTACTTCAGTGTAGTTCTTATCTATTTAAATGTAGGTAATGAGATTTGTTAAATAATTTTGATATTCTTATTTACATCATTATTTTGTGAAAATGAATTTAATAATCCACTATTTTTACATTGGTAGTAAGTATTAAGATTTATTTAACATGTATATGTTATATTGATATACATCAATAAATGGTCAATTTTGTTAAATATTTTTAGTATTTTTTCATATCATTAATTTGTGATGACAATTTTAATGTTTCTATTTAAAAAAAATATATATATCAATACCACCTGAGGTGATTTTGACATAATACTTTATATGCATTGGTAATATGAAATACTTAAACATAGATCTGATATCATTTTTATTTTTATCATGATAGTTAAAAAATCCAAATCTTTAATTCTTAAGGAATTTGGCATAATGTTATTAGTACCTTAATAATATTATGGACACAAAAGAAAATTTCTATCATAATATTTTTAAAATGAAATTTGAAATGTTATTTTTACAAATACTATCTCTGAATTATTATTATTTTTATTCAAACTTGAGTGGAAAGAACTAAATTTCCATGTCACATTTATTTTAAAATGGATTAAGTATTATTAATATATGTATGCCTTTAGCATGGTATGGAAGATTCTAATTGACATATGAAATGATTTTTATTCGATTGTCATTTCTTGTTATTTAAAATGCAATTTTGGATGCATAAATGGATTCAACACTTAGAAAAACAATTGAAGCACTCAAAACTCTAGAAATTAATGTGCCCATTTTTTTAGTAAAATTCGCTACAAAAATAAAGTCTAAAAATTGTAATTTTGTCTATACTAATTAAACGAATGGTATTTTTTAGGTGTTTTAGTATTTTAGTCCATTTCAAGTGGTGTACCTTAAATGTTTTCATTATTTCTTTATGACAAGTTCTATATTTCTTTCACAGGCCCCATGTTAATTTAGTTGTTATGGACATTCTTTAATTATCATATTTTTGGAGTTTTTGGATAGAGCTTTTCTAAACAATTTAAATTGTTAAATCATGATTTTTGTTATTTAAATATGTTTTTTTTTTCTTTTTTTTAATATAGATTTAACACTTTAAAAAACAAAATACTTAAATTGTGAAAATTTTATAATTCAAACCCGTGATTTTAACAAATATCTATCAAATAAAAATTTAGAAAATTAAAAAGAAAAAAAAAAATCCCAAAACAACTTAAAAAATTACAATTAAACTTAAATACCTGAAATTACAAATGGAAATTTATTTCATAGACATATATGAAGTTTATGAAGTTCAATTTGATAGTGAAATCAATATCGTCTATTTTACATTTGAAAACTTTTACTGCCGATCAAATAAGTTTCTCCTTGATGCCAAATAAGCTTAGCACGATAAGCTTGGCACGGTTGATGGTGGACGAATACGAAAACTCCCGTTTATACCAAACAAGGAAGGGTCATATTCTCTATTACAATCTATTCACCAGGCTTTGCTTTTAGATCTCTTTATCCACCTTCGGATCTGATACCACTAGTTACGATCATTGAGCATTGAGAGAATATTTGGTGTCTAAAACATGGTCGCTTGGTCTTTTTCGACAAGACGATTTAACATGGTTCTGTTTAGTTTTGAAAAAACTATAAATAGTTTTTGGTACACCATTTTTATAATTTTAGTTTTGAGTAAATTTTAGTAAAAATATTTTTTTAAATAAAAAGTTATAAAATAAAATAAAATTATTATAAATTTGAATATGATTTTTAAAATATTTTTATGCTTTAGTTTTATATACATAATCAAATTGTTATGTATGTCAAAATATCGATTATTTATCCAATTGTTGAGTAGACTGACTCTATTTATCTTATTTTGAATATTTGGGAGTTGATTTTGAATTTGGACACTTGACTGTTGTGAAAGGGTAATGTAAATTCTGCTTTGACATCACGCTCACTGATCAGAGCATAGCTTTACTATAGTAATATCAATTTTAAGATCTATACTAGTGAGCTAACCATTCCAATATCCATGGTTGTTAAGTTATCATAACATGTATATTGCAGTAAATCTTTATTGTTTAGCATCTGATTTGAAAACTTTTTTTTGAATAATATTAAGATTTCTTTCAATCAGTTTGTAACATATCACATTTGTCTCAATCTATCCTATTTCCCAATATACTATTGACTTATTACATTTCTTTTGCAAAATTTAAAGCAATTGTAGTTAAATTTAATTTAAAACTAAAAAAAACATAATTATTTTACAAATAAATCTCAACCTTTGATTTATGTATATTACTAAATATTTTAAAATATTTCATGAAGATTAAATAGATACCATCCATTTAATAATTATGAATAATCAAATTAAAATTCTAAAAACCCTATTTTAAAATAAACATACTTATTTAACCTCTACTTAATATTCTAAATATCCTAAGCTAAACTTTAATATTTATGTCCAACATAATTATACTCTTTCGGCCCATTTAATTGTACTGTAGCAATCATTTCTGTATCTTTTTTCCTTTGGATATGCTGCGATGGTTCGTATATGAGGGGAATTCCAATGGCTCTGCTCGATTGCCTTTGATTGATTGTAAACATCCTAACCTCGGAGTGGACAAGAGGAAAATGAAGGATGTGAACCTAAATCTCATGATATTGCGAAATATATTAAGATGCCGTGAAACCGAATACCACATTAGTGGACACCAGAATTCTGTTTCCTGCTGCTTCACGTGGAGGTAGGTCAGCCATTACGTATGTGGCATTTCATTTATGATATGATTCGGAGGTTTCACTGTTAAACTATTCATAGTTTTGCCAGTTTTTCAGGATATTTTCGGGACAGTTTTAATTGACTCTCGTAAAAATTGGTCAAAATTATAAATTTAAATTATATAATTTGTAAAATTTAAATGTTTTTATTCCTTTTATATAGTTTTTATTAATATATTTTAAATAATAAAAAATTATAATTTGATTTACAATTATATAACTGAATTTCAGTTATAAAAATTTAAAAGTTAAACAAGATTTATATATCTTAGTAAATTGGGTAAGTTGGAAATAGAAATGAAGAAAAAGATGAAAGGAAGATTCTGACCACTTTAATGGACTATATAAAAGCCTGAGATCGTCAATCTATAAAACCTGTAGAATATATATATATATATATATATATATATATATATATATATATATATATATATATATTCAAAAATATTTTTAAGGAATAAATATGGTTTGTTTCATTTTATATTTTCTATCAGAAATAAACATGTTTCTAATGATAAAAAATTGTTTTAACTCAAAGTCATTATTAATAAAAATAAATTTAACTCAACATTTCATTCGTTCCTTTTAGCCAAGTTAAATAAACTCAATTAATAACAATGTACAATAAATTAATAAATCCAATTAATAACCTTACACTGTAAATTGTGTTAAATTTTAGAGAAATAATTATAAACATAACATGAAGTTTCATGCACCATGTAGTATAACCATGGGAATCATACCTGACAAGCGGTAAAAGCGTTCAATGCTCATTTGATAAGGCAAATATCATAAGATACTTGATAGCTCTTATAGTAGATTACTTAATTTTTCATTAGATGATCACATCTTACTTGCCGGAACAACCATTTAAACAAATAAAAAATAATTTACATATACTTCCATGCTGTTCACTCGTGATAATGATTTCCTCAGGCATATTGTGATTTCTTGATTAGCCGATTATGATTTCTCCCTTATAATGTTGCCGAGATATTGTGGAGTTGAGATATCGATCTATATACATATATGTATATACGGTGACCAGGAAATAGGCGTCCACGGACATTAGCTTCAGTAGTATGCTGAGGAAAGAATCAATAGGTTGAGTCCATAGCCCACCCGACTTATAACTCAAAATCTAGAGGGAGTACTAATTTTCAAATTTTAACCTATGTTATTGGCCATCTTTCGTTTCGAATTTTCTTCTCTGGAAAGAAATTTCCTTAACGAAACTTTTACTTGTGCTTTAGCTATTACTAGATAGGTCCATTCGTGCCATGGCTAGAGGATGTTATTAGTAAGGCTATTAAGATACAAATACATAAAGTTGATTAAGAGAAAAGTACATAACTTCCTTAGCTAGAGGCTACTTATCAAAGCTCAAAAGATTTTGGATAGGGATAAGGAGAAGTATATTTACAATGGATATGTTCATATTAATAAAAACAACAAATCTATCTTTTTCGGTTTCTTTCTTCTTCTTTTTTATAAAGTGAAAAGAATACTAATTTTTTTTTTTTATATAGACTAAGAATAGAAAAGTATAAAGATAGAAAAATATCTTTTTAATAAATTTAATTTTTTTTATTAAATAACTCATAAAGGTTGTAATGAACATAGTCTATTGCTCTAAAAAAAAAATTCAGGTACACCATTGTGCTATGAATGCAATGGAGGAAGGCTATGGTGGTAGAGTTTTGAAGGACGAAGAAGTGGGAAGGTCACAGATTTGTTATGAAGGTGGTGGTTGGAAAGTTATTTCAGAGAAATTAATTAATGTTTCACATGACAAATCAAAAAATTATAGTTACAACTTAAACTTTTGGATAATGAAAATAAATAACTACTAAAATTTTGAATCATTTTTATAGTACTAAAAATGAAAACTTATATTAACAAAGGATTAAAGTTAATATAAAACAATATATTAGAAAAAATGAAATTTACAATAATATTTCAATGTTACTCTCAAATAAGATTTGAAAAAAATAGATTTTTATTTCATTATATAAATAAAATAAGTTAGGCTATCTATCTTAAATATTAGTAAATACAAAAAATATATGGTCAACTCTAAAAGTAATAAGAAGTTAATGATCAATCAATTTCTATAATCATAGCCTTCAATATGTATTAAAAATATATGTGTATCAAATAAACACAAACAACATAAAAATAATAAAATAAGAGCCCTAACTATAATAAAGAGTACCCTATCCTAACACTACATAATAATATAACCATTAATATTGTAATGTATTTAATGAATACAAAAATAAGCTATATATAATCTTTACATGTTTATAATGTTATATAATCGATATTGGTTTATCATGTTTAAGAATGTAGATTATATTGTTTTATATAAATTTTATATAAAAATAGATATTGACTATGATTAATGATTAGGAATAGTTGTTTCCTATTAGGAAATTACAACGTCAAATCCAAACCAGGTAGAGTAGGTACACATGAGTAGACTTTAGTCTCATTCACCAATTTATGCCTAGTTTTGTCATTATCTCAAATTACATATTATTGTTATTGTTATTATTAATATTAAGAAATCAATAATAGATAAGATTAGAATTTATTAAGTAATTTTTAATATATAAAAATATTATAAATCAATAATTTATCAAATAATAAAAGTGAGAGTTAAAACGTAATTATTATTAGACTCTTTATTCATTGATCAAGGGGAGCTAACTCTTTCTTACATCTAGAATCCCATCTCTATTCAAGTTGTTTTGATTCATGATATCTCTAGGCCCTTTCTAAAAGACCACTTATAGTATAATATGAATGAGTTGTTATTTAAAAAAAAATCATCTAACAACATAAATAACTTTGAAAATTTTGCATTAGATTACCACTTATAGTAGTTATCTTCATTTGCCAAGATTTCAATGTTCTTCTCTAGGCAACATGGTTTTTGGTCTTAAGAAAATGTTCTTCTAATGTTGAAGTGTTAAAGGACTAGTTTTTAATGTTTTCTACATGTTCCTTTATCCTTAGTTGAAAATATATGATGGCTTATCCAATATGACACTTTCCATAGGAATAGGAAAGCCTGTAGACACCTTTTTGTTACTTATTGTTAAAGATCCCTTTTGCATAACTATTAAATAGTCTTCAATAAATTTAATGAGGTTATAATGATCTCTTTTATAGAACCATTTAATAGTCTCCACTTTAATGAAGTTGTAATATCCTTTCTCTTTGATACCTTGGAAACCTTATCCATAGTTGCACATGTAAGAGGGATATAATGTCTTTTTATTAGAGGATGAACAAAGTAACGACAAAACTTTTTTTGTTCTTTTAATGTCCTTACCCTTATATATTCCTTTGATGACTTTAGTTAGGTAGCATTTTCCATACTTTAGTCCTTTGATGACCTTAGTTAGGTAGCATTTTCCATACTTTAGGTTTATATTGTCTACCTTTCTTATTTCCCATGTAAATAGTTACATTTAGCAGTCAAGTATTCTACAAAGTGTCATAGTAAAGGTAAGAATGAAGGTAACTTTTAGTATATTCTTTCTTTGAAATTCCTAATGCTTAAGAGTCCCATCTTGCTCCCTAGTAATTAATACATCAAGAAAGAGAATGCTTATATTTTCTTCCAACTCCATGGTAAGCTTCATGTCTTTAGAAATTTCATTTAAGTGCTAAAAGAAATTTCTTTGTTTATCATTCCAATGAGGCCACTTCAAGTAGGTGTCATAATCTTATATCTTGTTGGTTATAAGGGTAAGAATTTACATCTTTTTCATACTGAATGTAAATTTAATACAATCTCATTTTACATCAAACAACATAATTGCTTATCCATATTTTTGTTTCAAAAATGTTAATTTAAAAATTTCGATTACAACTTTGAGAAACCAAAATCACCCACAGACCACACAAACCCTTAACATGACTAGATTGATTTCTTGGTTTCCCCTATCTACTACTACAAGTTTTAAACCTTAATAGACTCATAGAATTAATCTCTCAAATATTTATTTGCATTCACAATATTTAACACAATTTAAAACATATTATTAAAATCATTTAACAAAATAGTTTTCTCCAATAAATATAACAAAATAATTCTTCACTAATATTTTTTCTTAAAATTGAAAAAATATACCAATTTTAGATGCAATTTTAGCAGCGATTCTCCAATAAACTTATACATTTTTACCCATTTAAAGATATAAAAGAATAAAAAATAAGTAGCAATTAAGAAAAATGGATGTTTCCATGACTATATACATTTTTGTTTACATAAACATAAAATAAAATTTTAAATTAAAAAAAAAACAGCTCTAGGCTTAAGTGGTCCGTTATGAGAGATCTTTGTCTTCATGATCGAGCCATAATTTCATCCTTCTTGTAAAGTATTGCACACTTGGCATCTCATGCAAATGTCGGATTTCCTTTTCAGAGGAATCGGAGTCAGGCTTAAGTGGTCTGTTATGAGAGATCATTGTCTTCATGATCGTGCCATATTCTCATCCTTCTGTAAAGTATTGCACACTTGGCATCTCATGCAAATGTTGGATTTCCTTTTTAGAGGAATCGGACTCGGGGGATCCGTTTTGAAAAATACTTGTTTTCATGATAGTGCCATATTCGACATTCTATTTTAAAGTACCACGCACTTGGCATCTTGCTAAAACATTTAACTAATCTCCTTTTTCATATTATATTCCAATTCTATCATCTCGTAAAAATATAATATATATTTTAATAATTTTAAAGAAATAAGTATATTTTTAATTACGTCGTAAGGCGTTATTATTTGAAAACAACTTTGCTGATGTGTATGTGTCATAATGTGAAACCCTTAGATTATATGTTAGACGATTCAAACATTTTCAACCCTTGATCCAAAAATTAGTTTACAATGCAGTTATGAATGAAGGAAGTTATGAAGGTAGGGCATTGAGCGACCTGGACATAGGGCATTGAGCGACCTGGACATTCTCGGATTTCAAAGAGGCATCGCTGAAGCCTCACACCAACCAGTTGCTGGGAGTCGGCGCCGCAGTTCATGGCGCGTCGCGAGTGACGATGAGAAAGTCGGCCGACAAAAAATCGTTCGCTTCAGCGAGCCCATCGCCATGGTATGGGCCGGATCGGGTTCTGTACTTGGGGCCTTTTTCCGAGAGCGGCCATCCTACTTGACCAGTGAGTTCCCAGGTGACTACGGGTGGGACACGGCGGTGCTTTCGGCGGATCCGGAGACATTTGCGAAGAACAGAGAACTAGAAGTTATGCAAGGACTCATCCCTGACTCTTCTTTCCTCGAAATCAAAAACATGTTCCAAAAAAATTGAAAACCCTAGGAAAGGAGGACCTTCTAAATGCCATTGGAAGAAGTTCAGAAGTCTGTCTGAAATTATGAAGACAACTGGTTTACATCAGACAGTGAGAAGGGTTGAGTTCGAACGGAGAAAAACAGGAAAAGTGGACGAGGAACAGCATTTACTTGCAGACCAAGTGCCCAAACGCAACATGGTCAAGCCTTACCAGCTCATCCCTACAAAGGGTATTTAGTTGTGTCTATTATAGCTTTAGATTGTTCCCAGGACTAGAGGCTAAGGCCTGAGAACCCAGCTGGGTTTATAGTCCTGGTATCATTTTTAAATGATCCAGATGATTTTTCTTGATGCTGATTAGCAATGTTATTGAATCAGTAAACATAGTTTTGTTACTCGTAGTTTCAATTCATTTATCTGATTTTTTTTCAACTGTTAAATAATTATCCTTTAACCTACTCTTATCTCCTATTACCAGCTGGTAATCTGGCAGTGCCAGCAGAAAGTTGATGCAAATATCATTTTTAAATTTGAAAATATATTTCTGATGCTGCTCCTCCTCTTCCTCTCGGGTTCAAGGTTATCCCTTCACAAACATGTTTTGCTTCCATATCTAAAACTTTTGATCATGATGCTCCTTGTCAGTTGGGTTCACAGTTATCCCTTTAGAATCAAGCAAGTGAATACAACATGGCATTTTAGAAGCTATGCAGAGGGTTTCCATGAATTATCTCTTTTTTTATTTAGTCCATCCCTGGGGTCAGGGCCACTCCAAAAGAGCTTACTCCTTGGGTTTGTTAGAGCTAAATTTAAAACAATAGAAATGAAAGTAAAGAACTCTTTTATTTCCAGTCTTTCTTAAGTTTTCAATCTCAATCTTTGAAATATTTACAGGTGAGAACAAACATGCATGTAACGCCCCTTTTCTTATTTGCAATCTTTCTTAGGTTTTCAATCTCAATATTTGAAATATTTTTATTAAAGCCTTGAGTTTTCAATCTCAATCTTTTACATATTTTTATTAGAGCCTCAGGTAAAGAAGAGACCTGCATGTAACAGCCTTTTCTTATTTCCAATCTTTCTTAAGTTCTCATTCTCAATCTTGACTATATTTTTGTATTGAGATTTGAACACTTTTGTGATGCGAAATTATGATATCTGCTCGGACAAACATTAACTAGTGAAAGTTACCCATCTCAATCTCGAAATATCTTTTTGTGTTAGAGTTGAACACTTTTGTCAGGCGCAAACTTTAACTCCTGGAACTTGTCTCCATGACTTACAGTTTTCGAAATGAGTCAGAAAATTAACACATTTTCCCTGAAAATGCTTTCCATTTGGAGAATTGACATCTCCTTCCTGAAGAAGCCTTAAAAACCAGTGTCCTGTAGACAAATTTTCACTGAAAATGACTTTTTATTTCAACAGAAAAAACCAACTACTTGAATTTACATAATCATGTCTCTATGTCGAAAATGACTTATAGTTCTCCAATTGCTTTGGAGAATTAACATATTTTCACATGAAAAACCTTACAATTTGGAGAATTGGCAGTTTTCCCCTAAAAGAGCCTTAAAATTCAGTGTTCTGTAGGCAGTATGGTGCCTCAAAAGCGAATTGGTTCAGATGCTTAACACCTACCCTGCCTTAAGTTTCTCCTTTGCTAGCTCAGAGATTGCATGAGCATACCTATTCAATACATTTCGATCTTCTAAACAAATCTCCAATATATTTTTAATTCCATTGAACATAATATCGAGATAATATTAATATATGAATAATATGTAAAATAAGTTTAATCTTGAAGCTGGGGCATTTTCAAATGACCCTGGAAGCATGTACTTGGAACTATAAAGTCCCATATAATCAGTACCTCTGTCTAAGTTATCAGAGGCATCTTCTTTACCAGCTGGGGATTTCTTACTGCAAGGTAAGAAGTCTGCATCTTGCATGATGTCGCATGCTTGACATGCTTCCAGAGGCACTGGACTCTGGCTCTTTAATCTATGAAATTGCGTTAGTTAAATTTGTGAAAAAACAGTATGAAAGGAGTGTCAAATCTGTCTCCTCCTCAAATTTATAAAAATAAAAATAAGATTTCAACTAAACAAATGCCTTACAATTTGGAGAATTGACATCTTTCTTCCTAAAGAAGCCTTAAAAATCAGTGGCCTGTAGACAAATTTTCACTGAAAAGACAAAATGGTTGGAAATGCATTACAATTTGGAGAAAGCCTTCAAGTTGAATTGCTTCGGAGAATTGACATCTTTTCCCTGAAAATGACTTACAGTTTTTGAAATGAGTCAGAAAATTAACACATTTTCCCTGAAAATGCCTTCCATTTGGAGAATTGACATCTCCTTCCTGAAGAAGCCTTAAAAATCAGTGTCCTGTAGACAAATTTTCACTGAAAATGACTTTTTATTTCAACAGAAAAAACCAACTACTTGAATTTACATAATCATGTCTCTATGTCGAAATTGCTTTGGAGAATTAACATATTTTCACAGGAAAAACCTTACAATTTGGAAAATTGGCAGTTTTCCCCTAAAAGAGCCTTAAAATTCAGTGTTGTGTAGGCAGTATGGTGCCTTAAAAGCGAATTGGTTCGGATGCTTAACACCTTTTCCCTATCTGGAGTGCCAATGCCTGTAGCTGTTGCCCTGCCTTAAGTTTCTCCTTTGCTAGCTCAGAGATTGCATGAGCATACCTATGCAATACATTTCGATCTTCTAAACAGGAAAAGTGGACGAGGAACATCATTTACTTGCAGACCAGGTGCCCAAACGCAACATGGTCAAGCCTTACCAGCTCATCCCTACAAAGGGTATTTAGTTGTGTCTATTGTAGCTTTAGATTGTTCCCAGGACTGGAGGCTAAGGCCTGAGAACCCAGCTGGGTTTATAGTCCTGGTATCATTTTTAAATGATCCAGATGATTTTTCTTCGTGCTAATTAGCAATGTTATTGAATCAGTAAACATAGTTTTGTTACTCGTAGTTTCAATTCATTTATCTGATTTTTTTTCAACTGTTAAATAATTAGCCTTTAACCTACTCTTATCTCCTATTATCAGCTGGTAATCTGGCAGTGCCAGTAGAAAGTTGATGCAAGTATCATTTTTAAATTTGAAAATATATTTATGATGCTGCTCCTCCTCTTCCTCTCGAGTTCAAGGTTATCCCTTCACAAACATGTTTTGCTTCCATATCTAAAACTTTTGATCATGATGCTCCTTGTCAGTTGGGTTCACAGTTATCCCTTTAGAATCAAGCAAGTGAATACAACATGGCGTTTTAGAAGCTATGCAGAGGGTTTCCATGAATTATATCTTTTTTTATTTAGTCCATCCCTGGGGCCAGGGCCACTCCAAAAGAGCTTACTCCTTGGGTTTGTTAGAGCTAAATGTAAAACAATAGAAATGAAAGTAAAGAACTCTTTTGTTTCCAGTATTTCTTAAGTTTTCAATCTCAATCTTTGAAATATTTACAGGTGAGAACAAACATGCACGTAACGCCCCTTTTCTTATTTGCAATCTTTCTTAGGTTTTCGATCTCAATATTTGAAATATTTTTATTAAAGCCTTGAGTTTTCAATCTCAATCTTTTACATATTTTTATTAGAGCCTCAGGTAAAGAAGAGACCTGCATGTAATAGCCTTTTCTTATTTCCAATCTTTCTTAAGTTCTCATTCTCAATCTTGACTATATTTTTGTATTGAGATTTGAACACTTTTGTGATGCGAAATTATGATATCTGCTCGGACAAACATTAACTAGTGAAAGTTACCCATCTCAATCTCGAAATATCTTTTTGTGTTAGAGTTGAACACTTTTGTCAGGCGCAAACTTTAACTCCTGGAACTTGTCTCCATGACTTACAGTTTTCGAAATGAGTCAGAAAATTAACACATTTTCCATGAAAATGCTTTCCATTTGGAGAATTGACATCTCCTTCCTGAAGAAGCCTTAAAAATCAGTGTCCTGTAGACAAATTTTCACTGAAAATGACTTTTTATTTCAACAGAAAAAACCAACTACTTGAATTTACATAATCATGTCTCTATGTCGAAAATGACTTACAGTTCTCGAATTGCTTTGGAGAATTAACATATTTTCACAGGACAAACCTTACAATTTGGAGAATTGGCAGTTTTCCCCTAAAAGAGCCTTAAAATTTAGTGTTGTGTAGGCAGTATGGTGCCTTAAAACCGAATTGGTTCGGATGCTTAACACCTTTTCCCTATCTGGAGTGCCAATGACTGTAGTTGTTGCCCTGCCTTAAGTTTCTCCTTTGCTAGCTCAGAGATTGCATGAGCATACCTATGCAATACATTTTGATCTTCTAAACAAATCTCCAATATATTTTTAATTCCATTGAACATAATATCGAGATAATATGAATATATGAATAATATGTAAAATAAGTTTAATCTTGAAGCTGGGGCATTTTCAAATGACCCTCGAAGCATGTACTTGGAACTATAAATTCCCATATAATCAGTACCTCTGTCTAAGTTATCAGAGGCGTCTTCTTTACCAGCTGGGGATTTCTTACTGCAAGGTAAGCAGTCTGCATCTTGCATGATGCCGCATGCTTGACATGCTTCCAGAGGCACTGGACTCTGGCTCTTTAATCTATGAAATTGCGTTAGTTAAATTTGTGAAAAAATAGTATGAAAGGAGTGTCAAATCTGTCTCCTCCTCAAATTTATAAAAATAAAAATAAGATTTCAACTAAACAAATGCCTTACAATTTGGAGAATTGACATCTTTCTTCCTGAAGAAGCCTTAAAAATCAGTGGCCTGTAGACAAATTTTCACTGAAAAGACAAAATGGTTGGAAAGGCATTACAATTTGGAGAAAGCCTTCAAGTTGAATTGCTTTGGAGAATTGACATCTTTCCCCTGAAAATGACTTACAGTTTTCGAAATGAGTCAGAAAATTAACACATTTTCCCTGGAAATGCCTTCCATTTGGACAATTGACATCTCCTTCCTGAAGAAGCCTTAAAAATCAGTGTCCTGTAGACAAATTTTCACTGAAAATGACTTTTTATTTCAACAGAAAAAAACCAACTACTTGAATTTACATAATCATGTCTCTATGTCGAAAATGACTTACAGTTCTCAAATAGCTTTGGAGAATTAACATATTTTCACAGGAAAAACCTTACAATTTGGAGAATTGGCAGTTTTTCCCTAAAAGAGCCTTAAAATTCAGTGTTGTGTAGGCAGTATGGTGCCTTAAAAGCGAATTGGTTCGGTTGCTTAACACCTTTTCCCTGAAAATGCTTTACAATTTGGAGAAAGCGTTCAAATTGAATTTCTTAGGAGAATTGCATTCTCTTTCACTGCAAATGCCTTACAATTCTCCGATTTTCTTTGGAAACTTGACAATTTTTCACTGAAAATGCCGTACAATTCGGGGAATTGACATACTTACAATTCTCCGATTTTCTTTGGAAACTTGACAATTTTTCACTGAAAATGCCGTACAATTCGGGGAATTGACATACTTTCCCTGAAACTGCCTTACAGTTCTCTGAATTTTGTCGGAAAATTCACAATTTTTCGCTGAAAATGATTGCAATTTGGAAAATTAACGTTTTATCAAACTTTGGCAACACTGTCTGTTTTTTAAATGACCTTTTTCAAAACAAAACTGATATGTCGAAGGGCAAGTGGTTGAGTTAATTAGCTCATTAAACGGAAATAGCCATGTCCGTCTATTAAGCTCGGATATTGTAATCGTTGCAAGTGGAATAGCGATCACATTAAATAAACTTCAAGATATATGTTGACTCGATTTTAACAAGTGGTTGAATATTTATTTAGTAGATATCCAATAAATAAAATGACAAGTAATGGTGGAGGGCCTTCACCTCGGTATATCGCACTACACGTTATTATTTTTAACAGTATGGAGCGCTGGACCTTAGCTGTATTATCTCTGTCTTTAATAATTTAATTTAAAATTTTAGAAAGGTAAAAAGTGTGGATGAATGTTGGAATTTTAAGCAACAAATCCATTCTTATTGTTAACTTTGTACTTCAATTTAATATTTTTGTTTTTACTAGTTTTAAATAAATCTATGGTATAGATAAACGAGCTTGCTTTGCAAACAAATTTTTGCATCAGGAATAATACAGACCTTTATATTTGAAAACGATTGAATCAGAGTTGATACGGCATTCCAGACCTTTGACTTTGTCTCATATTATATGTCTTTTGCCCATTGATAAGATAATAAATGAAAAAAAAAATTGTATATGAATATCTAGAATGGTTTTTATTTAGAATTGATGTTGCGGGATGGTATTTATTAATGTTTATATTGGAGTCAATGCGTATAAAATTCCTCGTGGGCTGCGGACAATCGTTCCTCGGCCGATGTTGATAGAAAAATCTGCGCACATTTTAAGTCAAAACCATTTGCAGATATTATTTTTGGCTGGCCAACAAAATTTTGGAATATGCATTACACCTCACTTTTTGGATTTCTATATTCTTTTTTGTCAATATATAAGCAATAATGGAGCATGCCATATTAGTAAATGTTTGACTGAAGGAAAATTTATTTTAACGTACCTAGTACCTCATAATGAATACAAATTTAATTAGATTTTCACTTCATTGGAATTTTGCATTATCAATAATTGTTTAGCTCTAAACGTAAAAGGTCAAAACATCACATACACCTCGAAAAACGAGCAAAAGAATGAAGTATATACCATATTATATGAAAATAAGTTTATGATTAAAATACGTAATATGAATTGAATATATCATTTTCACCGTCATTCACTCATAATGTTGTTTGAACTTTTTACATAAATTATCTTAAAATTTTAAAACGTGTAATATTTTGGGGGGATATTCCAAAATGTTTATAATTAAGGATTTCGATAATATTTAGCCCCATTCCTGCTTATTCTTGCACCATTGATGTCCAGAGCTTACGTTCATATTGGTGAAGAACCAAAGTATAAATAATAATAAAAATTAGTATTTCTAGTGATTAAAATATTAAAATAATAATGTAAAATTAGTATTTTTATTAATTAAAATGTTAAAATAATGATGTGGTATTCAATGGATGTTATTTTTGTATTAGGTAGGTGAATTTATAAGAGGTACGATTTTTACATTAAAAAAACTCTAATTGAAGTGATTTTTGTATTATTGAAAAGCTTTTAGTGTGTATAATAGTGCTTCAATGTAGCATTGAGGTATTGAGGTGTATGCTCACAAACCTTTGACCTTAAAATGTGTTTTTTTATGTGCCAAACTAGCTCTCTAATTTTCTAGATTCCCAAAAATCACCAAATTGGAACATGCTCCAATTTATTCCACTCATAAAATATCAAGATAGTTGATGACATATATAATGATCCATTCTAGATCATAACTCTATATTTAGAGAAGTTTTGAGTATCCAAAATATTTTACTAAATGACACCAGGAATTTTTTTTCCTCTACCTTCTCCCTATAGTACCATTTCACATTTCTTGGAAGCTTCCCTTTCAACCCAACCTACTAGAGTTCATGCCACTCCTATCCAATAGTTTTGGAATTTTCTACAAAACCATATATTTTTCCAACTTTACTAAGCTTATTGTGCTAATTCTTCTATGGTACATTGCATCAACTCATCAGTTTATTGAACCACCATGGAAGGATCATAGAGTTTTAGATTTTCCACATTCATTACTAAGTGAATGCACATATATAGAAGTAATCACCCACCTTGTCAAATACTTCAAAACAACCAAAATGTAGTGCATTGATCTTCTCATTCGAATTCTAAATACTTTCTTTGTTTCTTTGATCATTTGTGATGAGAATTTGACTTTGGAGACCCATTTTTTCTTCTTTATTTACTCTTACATTTCACTCAAGGGGGAGTGTTAGAATATTTTTCCAATGCAGGGCCAACTATCATTAATGGTAAGTTTACATAGATACCATTTACAGAGGCATCCTTACTGTCCACCTCTGACAACTATATTTTGTCATTTTTGGGCCCTTTGCATTCCTATATATGTTAGATATTCTCTTATATTTGACTCACAACTACATCAATTCCATTCTCTCTTGTAGAAGATTTTATTTTGGTTTTTCTATAGTTTCTATCCCATCTATTTTTGACAATCAATATCTTAATAATTACAATTGATTTCTTTCTAGCTTCTTCCTTACGACGTTTCCTTTACAACATTAGGTGCAATTGCTAGTTTTATGATGATATTTCCAAATATATGAAGATGCCATGAATGAATGAATATGACATCAGACTATAATGGCGTCGCCTTTGGCCTCTAACCTACTTCTACCCGACTCTGGCCTGTCCTGAGTGAGGACCTGACCATCAGCACCCACTCGAAAATTACTGCTTAAGAGCGATTTTAATGTCCAAACAAAAGGAGGGTTCTATTTTTCGTAAAGGACCTCCACTGCATCACGGATCGGTTGCAAGCTTGACCAACAACATTAATGGAATTGCGATATCAGCATAGATGTGTAAATGGCCGGTAATTTTTTTTAAGATGGTTTAATTTTCATAAAGGTGGTTTGTATGTTTCCAAAATTAAATGGTGGTAAATTGGATTGATTGATATAATAAATATTAATCACTTATTTTATTATACATTTTATGTAATTTTTGTAGTTTTGTGATCTCAACTTGCCTCGAGGAAATCAGGTTTGTTGGCCACCTTCATGCATTAAAAGCCATTCAAAATTGAAAATGTTTCATTCTTCTATTTTTTGCATTGGCTGCTATTTAAACTATTTCCAAGGTAACCGTTTGAAACTAAAGTCTTGTCCAAAAAAACAAAATGCATATACAAAATTAAATTGAAATCCTATCCATTTGATGATTCTATTGGAGCTGGGTCATTTGCTGTGGAACCTGGCATGTCTGCTTGTTGCAGCTGTTGAATCTACTTCTCAATTCTTCCAAAATGATTTTCAATTCTCCCAATAGGGTTGGTCACTTGGTACTGAGTGACCTTGATATGCTGAATCTGAATGTCAACGTCCTGCAATAATTCCAACATTCTCTCTGCATGGATGAATGCTCTGAATAGCCTTAGCTAAAAGGCATTTCATAATCCAATAAGTATGGACTGTTTGATTGAACAATGAGAGGCGACTTCGAGTGTTCAGAGGATCTGAAATGAAGTCCATAATTTCTGCCTCTGCTTCAGTGTCTTCCTCATTACTCTAAATTTCTCTTTCCCAACCATGAATTTCCTTTCTGACTTCAGATGAATTTCCAAGGGAGTATACTACCAAGAGGTTCAGTAAGACCTCTTGCGTTGTCTTCCTGCCTCTTTTCCTATTCTCAGCTTCAGTTTTTATCATCGTCTGTTTCCTTTTTTCTATAGTTTGGGCCACTATTTTTCTTGTTTGCCTCCTAACCATTGTGTTGAGCTGAAAAATAATAAGACTGAGCTCTGGAATGAGAAAATAAGAAAAAATGATAACAATTAAACTTTCAGTATTGTGACCATGAACATCATTTGTACTGTTATGATTCTCTTCTTGACTTGGGAGATGAAAAATGTTATCATCCCTGACAATAGAGTGGACATAAAGCAAAACCTAGAAATGACAGAAAGTCTGGTCAATAAGAAAAGGTCAACAAATAGCGAGGGCAATTTTATGAGGGAGGAAATTTTTCAAACTAAGATGTTGAACAGCTAAAAAACCTTGACAGAATAATAAGGTAGAGTCAATGCAGTCTGACATCAGCATACTCTATCTCCTATCAACATTTACTTTCAAAAGAAAAAACAACTAGAGCTCATAGAACAAGCCAAAAGTAAACTGAATATCCTGCCTCCTGCTAAGGGATTTGAGAAACATTACATGACAACAAAAGAAGGATTTCAGCCCAAAGGCCCGCATGAGATCACAATTTTCCTTTCCTCCACTTTTGAACCTCAAATATCTGACGGAGCAAACACAATTACTCTTAACCAGACAACAATAACTCTTCACAGACAAGTCGAAATTGGAAATACAGTGCCTAACATGACAAGGATCTATGAAACAATCTCAACTTCCTTCGAAGGAGTGAGCTCAGACCAATTTATTAAAAGCCAAGTCTTACTCTCAGATTCTTCCTTAACTTGATACATTTCAATACTACCGCTAAAGAACATAAGATTGAGATGGAAAAGAACATGCCCCAACAATAAAACGATCCTACTGTAGATTGTGGATGCTCCAGTCCTCACCCACCTCGATTCACAAGCTCTCACAAAGGAATTTTTTGTTTTACAAAACAACTTACAACACTTAAACTCAGCCTTCAAATGGCTTTTACCTCCCGGTTCTGACAGCACAGGCTCGCTTAACAAATTTGTGATCATTCCCTTATCCTCTGCATGCCTCCATAATCGTATGATGGGTGGCTTATACATTCCTCATTAATGTGCATGAAAGGCTTTTACCACTTGGCTTATATGCTTGCCGACAGCCTTGTTCTTTGAGCGCCCCGATTGAGGAAAATGACCAGTAAATGTCTATCAATAAAAATCAATGCATAATAAGTACAAACATTTATTTCATTATGCATATCCCCACACACATATATTACAATTTTATTTTTAAATTATTATTATTAATTATATCAAGAATTAATATATAATTTAAATATATTTATATTAAAAAAATATGGAACACAATTCTTAACAATGGAGATTTAGACCTATTTTATCATGAAGATTTTTTAATCTATAAACTAGATGTGTTACAATGCCATGTTTGGATACCACTTGTTATCAATAGCATATGCCCAAAATATCATTGCTCAAAATATCATTGCTCAATTCATATGAAACTTGTTTATATAACATTTTTTAATTAATATTTAAAAAAATAACTACCTTGAAGATAAATATCAACTTTTGATTTGTGTATCTTATTATGAATATTCTAAAATACTTAATAGATGTTAAAATATCATCATCAATCTAATAAATTCTTATATAACTTCCATGAAATATTAAAATTTAATATAATTTTAGTAGCTATCACATTAAAAGTTAATATTTATTTCGAAAATAGTTTCTCTTTCTATTCTTTTAATTAAATTGATTAATTAAAAAATGTATCTTATAAACAACATCATATGGTTTTGGCCCGAGCATGTGGTATTAATAAGCCATGGAATTGTAACCAAGCATATTTACAAGTGAACAATCTCCATGATTAAATGAATAAATCTTCCTTAAGAATCTTGTTACATGTGCTTTTTAAATATATAAATGTTTAACTCATATAATAATTTTTTTTATAATAATAATAAAAAATTAGTCCATGAGAAGAATTCAATTAGCATGTTATAAAGTATTATGTAAATTGTTGGATTCAAGATTCAAATTCCCTTTATCTATTTACCCCATATATATATATATATATATATATACAACTTTTTAAATTTTGACCAATACAAAATATATCCTAAAATAAGTATTTTAATGTTTACAAAAAAACTGATACCTATCAAATCCTTAATTATACTAATATATTAAAAAATAACACTTAATATATTTGAAATTAAAATACATCTTTTGTAGATAAATATACCATTTCTTTTGTTTGCCATATATATTTTATTATTACTTTAAATATAGTAAATAAAGTAATACCATAAATGAATCCTTATCAAATCATTATATTTATATATTACTTTACTCAAGATTATTATTTGATATATTTAAAATAATATATATATATATATATAATTTGTATTAGTATTCTAATTAAATAAAAAAATTAACCCGATTTCTGCATGCATTTGAATTTGAGTGTGTTGGGTAAGGGGGTGAGGGGTAGGAAAATCTACCTCGGTGTGGAATCAAGGATGCCAAGGATGAGTTTACTATTGTATTTATAACATAGGTTTCACAGACCAATACCACTTCAAGCTATTGGGGATCTGTGCACATGGGGATTGGGAGAGTGAATTCTATCGAGATCTGAACAATGGGAATCGACGGCCGCTTTGTCAATTTAGAGGTCGAGAGATTAAAATATGAAGGGAACCTAAGGGTGGGAGTAATTTTTGGGTGCACGCGACATCAAGGACAGCGAGTGGCTGATAGTGAGCAGGGTATGAGAGAGAGGGGATCGCGTCGGGAAGGGTTTGGGAGAATTTCTCGAAAGAGACCCTAGGGCACCTCTGTTTGGTCAACTCGGATGCATGGACCTATGATCACTTACATTATTTCGAATTACGCCTTCTTTTGATTGTGTAGACAGGTCACTTGGTCTAGGATTGTGGGATGGCTCACCAAGAGTCCCGCAGCTCGTGGCCACTCCAAGAGCCCTGCTACTTGTGGTCATGGCAGGGAAGGAAATAGAAGGCAAACCCAACTACCCCCGAGTAAGCAATCAACATGATCCAAGAAGCAGCAACAACTTACTGTGAAAACACAATAGAGGAGATCTAAATGCTCATTGGAAAGTGGGAAACAAATATAAATAAGCATGTAGAGATAGAGAGTCAAACTAGAGGTAGACTAATACAATTCAAACAGGCTTTGTATCTTTATTGGTCTATGAAGAGAATCTTTGGCAAAGTCTTGGAGCAAATTTCAATGAGCCAATATTATAAGATCATGTTCGATAAGATCAAGTTCAAGCTGAGGAAACATTATGGATGACTCGAGCTCATTGAGCACCCCCTCCCGCAAATTCCCAAGCCAATCGAACAGGCTGGCACTTCGGTTCAGAAACCAGAACCAGTGGAGTCGGCCCCGGTTCGAGATGAGGCTGAGTAGTTTATTGTTGTTTAATTCTGTTTTTTTTCTTAATAGTTATATGCGATTAGCATTTAAATTTCAAGTGTTCAATAGATATGATAGTCAATTTGCTAGGAACTGTATATTACTTGGTATGACAGACTCAAGAGCAAGTTTAAGCCACCAAACTAGTAAATCTTGTTTGAGATAATGCCTCATTTATGATGCATACTACAGATTAGGGATTGGTTTGGTTTGTTGGAGGATGTTGAGAGATTCTCTCAACATCTCTCTCCAAGAGTGGAATTAGTTGGATCTCAGCAGCACTATAAAAATCATGATATATTCATTTGATTATTATATATAGAAAATAATTATTGTGTGTTATTTTTGTGGAATGGCTACTCTCTCTAATTTTAATATGACATCAGAGCCACTACTGGCTTAAATCCCTCACGGAATGGCCAGGAAGACGTGAGAGCAATGATTCTCAAAATACTACTGTAGGAGAGTAGATAGTTTAGTAAATTTATTTTCTGGGTAAAAAAAAATTGTGCTGGTTTTTTTTTTTTGTGTGAGGTTATGATCCGTTGACTACAATCTAGTAATCATTATCTCAGTTTTGCTCTCTTTTCTCACCCTCGCACTCAGCCTCACTTGGTTGCGTAAATGCCTTCAGCGCTGCAGAGGGCAGACGATGCTCGACTCATCGGATGGGGTGGCCAGCACTGGACTGCGGAAAGCGGTCTTGAAAGCACTGCCTGTTATAGACTACACTGCTACCTCAAATCCATGGGTCGTGCCCACAGATTGTCGGATCTGCTTGGCAGAATTTGCGGAAGGAGAAAAAATGAGAATTCTACCAAAGTGCAATCATGCTTTCTACGTGGAATGTATTGATAATTGGCTTGGCTCGCATTCTTCATGCCCTATCTGTAGACATTGCTTGAATTTCCAAAGTGGAAACAAGAAACCAGGAGGCACTGGAATTTTTCAAGCGATATAATCAAACAACAGCATGCATATAGTCATAGCGGTCACTGATTTATCTCGAGCAAAGCGGCGAGACCGAATCAGTGCCAGCAACAACATTCACTCGCCTCTTCTCACACTCAATTCTTCATCAGTAGGACCATCGGCTGCCAGTAGTTACCTGAATCCAAAAAGCCTTCTGCAACTATTTGGCATCTACTTCTCAATTCCATGGGAATGGATAAGAACACTATGCAGAGCGATATCAACGAATTTCTCTCAAAATGATTTCTGTAATTAATAATTATCGATTCTTTGGGCAGCATCGAAAAGGGCTAAAAGATTGGATCGGGTCATATTTTCAAGGTTGAAAAGAAAATGAATATGGCAGTGATTTTCTATTCGAGCTTCCCATTTGACAGTGGTGGAATGCTGAGGAGGAAATCGCCAAGCCGAGGGACAATGGAGCTATTCATGGGGAGAAAATTAAATTATTTCTTCTCAACTGCGTGTTTAAAGATAGCTGTGATGGATCTTAGGGTTTATTGTGTGGAATATATCATTATAGTGTGAGATTTAAGCTTATATTTGTTTTTGTGAGATTTGTTTAGTGCAGAACGAATTATTGAATAGATTTACAAAATTTAAATTAGTCATTCTCAACATTCTTCAATGCCGAGAGAACAATTGGCTAATTTGATTGTGTGAATTTGTTATATGCTGATGGTTCTTGTTGTGCTTCGGGCTTCAAGAGCATCCGTTACAGGTTATGCAATGAGATCCTTGTGTGTAAAAGTCACTTTGTAGGATTGATCACTGATCATATTCTGTACCTAGAATATTTTCTTATAGACTGTTGAAATTTATTCTTCGGGGTTATTTCACAGATGGAAATATTTCCATAGGATAGTTCAGTGTCAAGACACTTCTTCGAGGATGTCAAGCACCTTTGATCTTTGATCTTAATTATATATAGAAAATAATTATTGTGTGTTATTTTTGTGGAATGGCTACTCTCTCTAATTTTAATAAATCTCGTTGCCAAGCTTTAAAAAAAAATGCAATCTTCCAAAAAAAAATGCTAAAATTCCGCCATCCAATAAGTCATCGAGATAATTCAAATGTTTTGCACAATATCCAAGATCAGTAATCGAGATATTCAAAAAAATGTTTTGCACAATATCGAAGCTCGATCTGGATGTAATCGAGATATTCAAAAGGTTCTGCACAAATATCGAAGCTCAATCTGGATGTAATCGAGGTATTCAAAAGTTTCTGAACAAATATCCAGCTTATGAAATGCCCAATATAAAATCCTATACAAGATATTCAAAAGGTTTTGCGCAAATATATAAATCGTGAAAAAATCCCCCAAAAAATGATCCCAATCAATGAAAAAATATACAAATACCACCATTGAATTTCTACCGGCGTGGAACGAAGTACAGAGGAAATTGTGCTTGATGAAATGAAATTAAAATAAAGTAGGCATGAGGAAATCCAGATAAGATGTTTAATGCGCATATGTAATATAATATGAAGTTTCATGCGCCTACGTCTAATGATGGCTTTCTTGTGTCGCCCACAGAAAGGAAGCATACATCCACACAACATCAACTACTTCTTCTTCTCCACTTTTCTCAATAATCGGCTCAATACCCTTTTCTGCGAGGCCTCCTCTTACTAATTTCCTTCCAAAGACAGCGGACTCTTTCTGCAGAATATCGCTCATCATATTCTCGAAAGAAGGCCACTCATGAGCCACCTGGCACTTGCAATCCTCCTCCTCAAAAACCGGATTGCAGCCACGGTGGGTACATTCTACTAAAACTCCTCCTCTTGTTACGAACTTCCGAACCAATCTCATTACTGGGAGCTGATCATCAGAGGATCGATACACTTCCTTACATTCCCGTGAAACAGCGCTCTTCTTCCCGGTAACCCTTGACCTATGTGCCGAATTCATCACCATTATCGAATCCATGTGACACAATGGATCACGGTCAGTACGCCCCTTAATCACGCTACATGACCTGAATTCCAAATTCACAGCCGAAGACCTAATGGACTGGAATGGAAAGTTAACGGAAATTAGCAGAGTGCCATTGGTCATTTTATGCAGCGATCGATAAGGTATTATATTCTGACCCTTCGAGCTAAACTGAAAAAATCCTCCCGACCGTCTCCTGAGTGATATCTCCACTAGGATTATCGAACGGTGGGGATATATTTCTTATCAATCGCTCAAGGAGAAGAATGGATTTACGGGGATAGCATTTGATTGGAGTATGAATATATATTCTGTAAATAATTTAGTAACAATTTGAAATTCGACCGACTTGTAATTGTATGGCTGAAAATAAGTAGCGACAAAGGGGCATTAAATGACCTGGGATGTATCTGTCCACTTTTGGATTTTGACATTGGATATTTATTTATCAAGTGTAATCATGCACAACCCGAATATTTAATGCCCAAGCCACCTACTTGTTATGGTATTTGTACCGTCACAGTCCTTTCTACAATTTTCTTTCTGGGATATGCTGCTATGGTTCGTATGACAGAAATTCCAATAGCGTCTGATTGATTGTAGAAAAGGAACGGACGTGAATCTGATGATATTTCCAAATATATAAAGATGCCTTGGATGAATGAATATGACATTAGCGGACACTAGAGTTCTGTTTCTGACCGCTTCACGGGCAGGTAGGGCAGGCATTCCGTATGTGTGGCATGGCATTTCATTCATCATATAATTCGGATGTTTCACTGTTAATTTGCATTTACAAAACTGTAGTTAAACTGTTTTACGTTATATATATATATATATATTTAAATTTTGGAAAATTTATTTGAGATAAATTTGAATAGTACAATTTCTGAAATTTAAATGTTTCAAAGTGTTTTTTAATAATTATGCTTACTCATTTTTAACAACAAAATATCAAATTTTAAATTGCATATTTTAAACAACCAAATACCAAAATTTCTTTCATTCACAATTGCATTATGGAATTCCAACCATAGAACCCTAAAAACTAGAATAGTTAAACGACGCCAACTTACATATCTGTAAATTGAGATGAAGATACCGATGACTTTAATGAATAAACTTCAATAAGCCCTCTGAGAACCGAAGATCTTCAATAAGCCCTACAGACATATTTCAACACGACTCTGCCCTGTGCTGAGTGGGGACCCGACCATCAACACCCACTCGAAAGTTACTGCTCAACAGCGATTTCAATGTTCAAACAAAAGGATGGTTCTATGTTTCAAAAAAGACCTCCACTACATTACGTATCGGTTAGGATATTGACAAACAACTTTAAAGGGGTCATTATGGCGGGGTAGATGTGTAAATGGTGCAGTAAGATCATTTCAGGGAACCTTTTAAAATTATATAAAATTTGGTTAAATATTTTTTTTTTTCACTTCAAAGAAAATAATTATAATTTACTTATTAATGCTTTTTCATTTTTTTCATTAAATATTATTTTATTTTTACCCAAAGCCTAAGATATAAATAATAAGTTTATCATTGGCTTATTATATGATGCTTAATATTTTCCAATATATTTGGATATGATATGTCCATATAAATATGTAATTTTTTATTTTACTTTAAAATGATTTATATTGTTTAACTGGTTATTCATTTTTAGATGTAGAATGATAGGAAATGTATTTGGAAATTACTAAGCACCCTCACGTAAATCAATAATCCCTTTGATGCTTTTTCATTTTCTTTATTCAATATTACTTTATTTTTATCCAAAGCATAACATATAAATAGTAAGTTAATCATTGACTTAGATGATGCTTAATATTTTCCAATGTACTTAGGCATGTCTACATAGGTATGAAATTTTTTTATTTTACTTTAAAATGATTTATATTTTTTAATTGGTTATTCATTTTATATATAGAATTGTAAGAAATTTATTTGGAAAATACCAAACACCATCAAGTAAGTCAAGAATTACTTCGATGTTTTTTCATTTTCTTCATTAAATGTTACTTTATTCTCATCCAAAGCCTAAGATATAAATAGTAAGTTAATCATAACCAGAGGGGGCTAGAGTATGTATGCCTTGCTAAACTTAGCTGTCAAATGGCCTTGTCCCACAAACAAGGGGGTCTGACACACCAATTTGGTGGTTGTGACCTTAAAATTGGATAATACTAATAATAATAATATTGTCCGATGTACCTCTGCATCTCCACATAATTATGCATTTTTTTATTTTACTTGAAAATGAATTATATTGTTTAAGTGATTATTCATTTTCTATATAGAATTATAGGAAATGTATTTGGAAAATATTTAACATCATCAAGTAAGTCAATAATTAGTTTAATGCCTTTTCATTTCGTCCTTCAATATTACTTTATTCTCATCCAAAACATAAGATATAAATAGCAATTTAGTTATTGGTTTACTATGTGATGTTTAATATTTTCCAATGTATCTAAGCACATCCACATACCTTGCAAATATATATATGTATTATTTTGTTTTATTTTTACTTTAAACTTATTTTTATTGTTTAATTGTTTATTCATTTTGTATATAAAATTATAAGAATTGTATTTGGAAAATATTAAACACTATTAAGTAAGTCAATAATTACTTTAATGCTTTTTTATTTTGATCATTCAATATTACATTATTTTCATCCAAAATATAAAATAAAATTAGTAAGTTAATGAATAACTTAATACATAATGTTTAATATTTTTCAATATATCGAAACATATCTATATACATATGCTTTTCCCATAATGATTACGGTAAAAAAAACCCTTATGAGACATTAAGTCATTGCAACTTGTAAAAATAATTGATAAGAATTATGTTCTTATATTTGTAGAAAGGCAACACATTATATATTATAATTATATTTGTAAAATTTAATGCAATACTTATTATTATATAAATATTAAAATAACTTATTTTATTATATTTTAAAATAAAAAAATATTTTAAAATTATCAAAATTGTTGTTTCTAATTTTCTATTCATAATAAAATAAAATAAGTTATTTTAAATTATCAAAATTATTGTTTCTAATTTTCTATTCATTAAATACCACCAAATGAACATTTTTATGTAATTTTAATTAAAATTGTGAAATTAAATTTTAAATTATTACTATAATCCAACCTATATTAATACTATAATCCTTACATCGCAAATAAAAATGAATATTTTGAATTACAATACGTATAAACATGCTCATGTTTAACACTTAATTTTTTCATTTTCTTTTTCATAATTTAACATTTATTTATAAATTAGTGATAAAATACTTAAAGTAGGTTTTAAAAAGGAAATCATTTTAATATGATACATAGCATAATAATTATAGATAATTTTAAGCTTTGGAGCTAACTCAAGTAGTCAACACATTTGCTATCGAACAATTAAGGGAAAAAAACTAAACTATAAACGATTTCAACCATTATTGTTACATTGTTACAAGCACATTGTAAATTTGTATATGGAATAATTTGGATTAGAAAAATAATAAAATTAGAAAAACATAGAAAATAATTTGGTAGTTTGATTTATTACAAAAGGATTAAAAGGACTATGGCATCCATCCTTTTCGTTATGTAATGGGATTATAATAAACTTAAAGCTTAGCTTTTCAATTTCTAAATTTGAAGGATAGTAATGTTTAACAAGTTGTTTCAATTATATATATATATACTCTGGTTTTTGTATTATTATGTATCTTAGCATGAGTTTTTAATTTTTTTTTAATAATTTTAATTGGTGATGAAAATTCAATTGATAATTATTTCATCAGAAAAAAATATTTTAAACATAAAGTAAAATAAACCATCAAAAAATTTATAATTACATTTATAATTTTCAAAATTTAGGTTAGTATGTCAAACATTACTACTAAGTAGATTTGAATTCATCATCATATTTTTAAATTAATTATTGTTTAATGTTTTGGATATTTTTTGGGTCAAATCTTCATTTATGTTGTTTAGAATAGGTTTTTGATTACATATATAAATTTTGCATTTTGAAAAAAATTTGGAAAATTTGGATTGTATAGAGTTCACAACAAAAATTTGTGATTCTAGGAAATTTTTACTAGGTTTTGGAAAATTTTGATGAAAAATATGTTCAAAAAAACTTCCAGAGAGGTTCATTCTACAACTCAATATGAGGGGATGTGTAAATATATCATATATCCAATAAAATAATAACCAAATGCATCAAGAGGGATCAGATTAGTCTAAATGAAAATCTTTCCTCAAACTATTAATCTACAGTTATTAAATCTATTAAAATTAATATTATAATATATCAATATTAATATTAAATTTAATATTATTATTATTATTATTATAAATATTAATATTTTAATATCAATAATAAATTTAATGATGTTTTTTACATGGCATGATAATAAAATTTATAATAAAACTATATCAAATTAATATTTTGAAATATCACAATTTTGACCTAAAAATATTGATGTCCTTAAAAATGTTTATATATCCATAGAATATGATTTTTTATTTTAAAGATTAATCTTACAAATATTTAATAAAAAAAATATTAAAATATTTTGAAACACGATTTTCCATTCTGTACTATCTTCTATTGTAGTTTTTTTTATCTATATAAATAATTTTTTTTAACAACATTAATTTTATTTTTTGAATTGATTAAAAATAACACTAATTATTTAACGCCTCATTTGACAATTCATACTACCAGATCTATGCATGTGTGGGAAGCTTCAAGCCTCATTTTTCTCAGCAATTTATTCTTCGACAATTTTATATAAATATTCATATTATTATTTTTTATCTATAATAATCTAATGATTTTTCCCCGATGGGGGTGTGGTGTCTAAAGGAAAAATGTGAGTTGGAAGAACAGGACGAACAGGCCTAATACCACATGCTACCAAACTCCATTAACTCGCACGCTTTAGAGTTATGAGCCCTCGAGAAGATACTACTCGCGATAGATGACATGTGCATAACAAGAACTTGGGTGAGCGGTTTTGCAGTATGCAAGTTTGGGCAATGGTGGATATTTTTGAAGAGGATCTCCTCGGTGCACCCAAGTTGGATCTCAATCTTTGGCTTGAACTTCGATGGCAGGAGGCGAGGTGGAAAAAAATGGAAGATGGGGAATTGGGGATGGTGGTACCAAAGCCTCAGGGATCTTGGTAGCAAGGAACTGGAGGAGTAGCAGGGTGACGAGGCAAAAATTGTGTTTGGTTTACTAGTGAGAAAGGAGTTTTCTTGCATGTGATTTCTATGATCATTGTGGAAATTTGACTAAATTTCAAAACAAATATCATATTGATATAAATGATCAATCGTTTTCCAACATGAAAGTGAAATGGAAGAGATATGAATATATCCATATTTCGATTCAAAATTCAAATAGTGCTAAAATAATTGAATTACAAGAAGAAAAAAAATTGTAATAGATTTTTTGAGAATGTTTGAAGAAGAAATTTATAAATACACCAAACATTCCCATAGAGCTCGATGGCAAGACTTGCAATTCAAAAAATCCCATGAATTCTTTCCATCTAGGACCATTTTTCCAGTAATTGATTTTGCAATAAACTACACATTTGTTCCACAAAAAGAAATTCGGAGTGAATGATATCATTCTGACCATGTCTCCATGCTCGTCCATATTCACTATAGACATGCTGAGAAAAATGTCGATCATATAGAAAGCACCAATGAAAATCGGCATGTTATTAAATAATATCACTTTTATATCAGTGAGGTTTGGACACGTGATACATATTTTGTAGAACACTGTTTTTGAAAGATTTGTGATTCCTTGAAAAGTTGTGGAATAAAATTCAATGAACATTGGATATGGTCAGATGGATGTGCAGGTCAATTCAAATATTCACGATCATTATTTTGGTTGTGTTGTCTTCATAAGAAAAACTGCATTAAAAATTGTTGGAATTTCTTTGAGACTGGCCATGGAAAAGGAGAACATGATGGTGCAGGGGCATGCATAAAATGAGCACTTCAAAGATATCAAATGAACCCCTCTACAAACCGACTTGTGGACGGTAAAGAATTTTTTCAATGGTGCATCGTTGCTCTAAGCCATGACACTAACCCATCAAGGGAAGTGCGAAGGTACATTCAATTTATTTTTTATTGGATATCCAATTTTAAATAGTGTACATTTATCACAATTATTATCTTTGATGGTATTTTGATATCATATTTACGTTCTTCTTTGAATTTTCCATGTATAGGTTTTTTTGGCATATTTGGATCAAATATGTAGATAGATCAATTGGAAATGGTGTCGAAACAATAAAATCGACTAGAAAATTGCATTCAATTAAAAATAAGTTGTCTGCAAATGTGTTTGTATTAGATAGGTTCACATGTTTGCATAGACAACACATAATCCAATGATGTTGGTGAAAACAAAATGTATGTAAAATATTGGAAACATAGAAAGCTAAATGCAATGGGGAAAATGTTCGTTGCAATTTTTGAAGAAATGCAATGAGAGGAGACTACAATATCATTTGATGGTGATCGAGTTTCTGATCTTGTTAGAGAAAGTAACATTTGAATTTCTTTCAAATGATAGAGATCTATAAATAGATACTAAAATTATTTTAAAGTTAATTTTTAAAGTTATTTATGATCTAAATTTAAATACATAAGTTTGGTAAGTTTATTTTATTGTGCATGAGATGTTTTTGCTGTAATTGCACCTACTCACAACAATGAAAATGTGAAGTATTATTTTATGCGTTGCACTGAACGAAAGATGAAATTATTAGAAAACTATAATAATCATGGGTTTCCATATGACAGAGGATCTATTATATTGAAAGGTTATTTTTTCAGAAAAACTAATCAAAGTGGGGATTTTTTTTACTTTGAGGACTATGAACCTGATGTCATATGTTGCCAATATAGTCACTTGGTGTGTGCAGCACACATAAAGTTGATAGAGGTTCAATCAAAGAAAAAAATGAAAATTAAGAAATGGAAAATCTCAAAATCCGATTATGAACGGATCATTGAAGATGACATTCCATTGGAATTTTTTTGATTGAACTGCCCAACAATTTCCTCTCTTTTGATTCATGTTTTAGAAATTCTAGAACTCAACTAAAAATTGAGTTTCCATGTTATCTTATCTGTGCAAGTGTTTTCATATGTACATTGTTTTGGTACATGCACACTAGTATCAAATGAACATGCATTGATGAAAAATGTTGCATGTATTGGATATATATATGTGTTCTAGAATGCAATTCACTGAAAGTAACTTTCCTATGTGCATTGATGAAAATGTTGCAATTATTGGATATATATGTTTCAGAAGTATTGGATATATATGTGTGTGTGTGTGTGTTCTAGAATGGAATTAACTGAAATTAGCTTTTCTATGTACATTAATGAAAAATGTTGCAAGTACTAGATATATATGTTCTAGAATGAAATTAACTGAAAGTAGTTTTTCTATGTGCATTGATGAAAAATGTTGCACGTACTGGATATATACATGTTCTAGGAAATTAACTGAAAGTAGTTGTTCTATGTGCATTGATGAAAAATCTTGCACATATTGGATACATATATGTTCTAGAATGCAATTAAATGTTCAAGTAGTTTTACTATGTGCATTTATGAAAAATGTTTCACGTACTGAATATATATGTTCTAGAAATCAATTAACTAAAAGTAGCTTTTATTTGCATTGGCGAAAAATGTTGAAGTACTAGATATATATGTTCTAGAATGCAATTATCTGAAAGTAGGTTTTCTATGTGCATTGATGAAAAATGTTGCACGTACTGGATATATATGTTCTAGAATGGAATTAACTAAAATTAGCTTTTCTATACATGCATTGATGAAAAATGTTGCACGTGCTAGATATATATACATTATAGAATTCATTTTTAAAATTTTATTATTGTTTGACACATCTAACAAGACCTAGAATCTTATGATTATATATATATATATATATATATATATATATATATATATATATATATATATATTTTACTTCAATCCTTTTAACATATGTATTCAAACATGTGTAAAATCATTTCTACATGTACATATAGTCATGTGAATTTATTTTTGTTTGGAAAACGAAAAATTGAATTTTAAAAACAAAACATAATATCATAATCACATGCCAAATATATTTCAACCATCCAAAACTTCAGTTTTAAAAACAAAAATATTATATCACAACATTACTTCACATGCCATGTCGATTGTAGCTCAACTATCTAATAAAAATAAATAAATTATATCACATGCAAAATGTAGATCAACCATCCAGAGCTTAAGTTTTAATTTCACAAAAAATTATAGATCAAAACATTACTTCACATGCCAAATGTAGTTCAACAATCCAAAACTTAAATTTAAAAAACAAAACAAATTATAACACAACATTACTTCACATGCCAAATGTAGTTCAACAATCCAAAACTTAAGTTTAAAAAAAAAAAAATTATAACACAACATTACTTCACATGCCAAATGTAGTTCAACCATCCAAAACTTGAGTTTTAAAATGAGAAACATTATATCACAACATTACTTCACATACCAATTGTAGTTCAACTATCTAATTAAAAAAAACATTCTATCACATGCCAAATGTAGTTCAACCATCCAAAACTTAAGTTTTAAAAGAAAAACATTAATATAGATCACAACATTACTTCACATGCCAAATGTAATTCAACCATCCAAAACTTAAGTTTTAAAAACATTATATATCACACTCACATGTACCAAATGTAGTTCACATAAAATATGTCCAAAATTTGTAGATCTCACAAGTATCAAGTATCAAGTTATATATGACGGGCACATCTAGATAAGAATATATATAAAAAAGTAAATTTAAGACTAAATCTAGTGAAAATATAATGTTGCATGTGTACATGTGCATCATCCATCAAATACAGATGGATGTCGTGTCTCTCCCAGCAAAGTCACAATCCTGCGAAGCATGGGGAACCTATACACAATGTGTACAAACATTAAAATTTAATGTTTTAAAATTGAGTGAGAATATATATCTAACTTCATGTAAAAAATAAAATGTAGAAAAAAATCATGCAATACCTCATCAGGTTCCCTCTCCATTTGTTTCTCGTCCACTAAAACCCCCCCCACAAGAACATATTCAACAATAAACTCTACAAAATATATATATATATATATATATATATTAAAAAAATTCAAATGAAAATGCATATATAAACTTATTTTCAATCATATCAAAAAAAAAAGTTAGACAACTTGTTCAAATGGTTGAAATGGTGTGGATGTTCCTTTCTCCATCGCTAGAGTCCATGGAGAAAAGAAATCCTCTATAGGAACCTAAAAATCAAAAAATTTAAAAGTATAAAATAACTCAAGATCAAGATCTCAATTTATAATAAAACTTTTAAAATTAAATTTATAAATGATAACTTAAAAACATATATTTAAGTGAAAATTTGAATACTTCTACTAGTGTATTTGGCACATCTCCTAAAAGAGGCTCCAAAAGAAAATCTCCAAAAGCCTAAAATTCAAAAAATTTAAAATAACTCAAAATCTCTAGATCTCAAATTATAATAAAACTTTTAAACTTCAATTTATAACTTATAGCTTAAAAACATATATATATTTAAGTGAAAAACTAAATTCTTGTGTTGGTGGATTTGGCAAATCTCCTAAGAGTTGCTCGGAAAGCAAATCTCCAAAAACCTAAAATTCAAAATATTTAAAATAACTCAATATCTAGATATATCTCATTTTTTAATGGAACTTTTTGAGGTGGAATATATAACTTAAAAACATAAATTGTAAAAGTGAAAAATTTTCCTTACTTGTGATTATGGATTTGGCACATCTCCTAAGGAAGAAGAAGGTACATCTCCCAAAGAAGAAGAAGGTACCATCATCCCAAAAATATCAGACGGAATTGAAATATGTAAAAACATTTTATTATATATATATGTACATGTGCATTTGTGCACAATTATTTATTTTATAAATATCTCATCATGTTTTGATATATAAAATAATAGATAAAAAAAAAAATTTACATCATCATGTGCACTTAAAAATAACTAACATTTGTCAACATATCTTGATGGTGAAAACCATCTTGATTGTATGATTGATGTTGAGACCCATCTTGATTGTTTCAATCGGAGGCTCCAACTGTGATATTAACATTTTCTTCATTCATCAAGTGTGACAGCTGCAAATGGTGTTAACATATAATGATACATTTTTTTAGATTAATGTATACAAATAAATGTATGTATATATGTATTTATTACAAATTGTACATGTGTTAAAATAATTGAACCCTAACCATTAAAACATACCATTCTCATGCCTTCTTACTCATGAACAATTATGTCCTATCAACCATTGCGACCATTATTTGCATATGTTTTGAAATCATCAACACTCATGTTGTCAATATTTTCATTTGTATAATACACAAAATTAGTGCTTGCATTCTCACATGCTCTTTGTTGATTCAGACTAACATCAACTCCACCCAATCCACTGTGAACATTGTCAATGATGGCATCCCTTGCTTCTCTACTAATTTGAGAAGTGTCTTAAATCTCCGTCCGAAAAGTTTTGACATGAAAAATTTGACTAACCAATGGTGGCTTAGGGTGAGGAAACTCAAAATCATGCCTAGCACCCCTATGGTCACACAATCGACCTTTCCGAGCACCAAAAAATTTGGAGGGAAGGTCATTGTAATTGGGTTTCATTTTCAAAATTAAATCTGCATAAAATAATTTTTCAAAATAAAGCAAAACCTTGTCGTTCCATGGGATTCTTCTTGCGCAATATTTCTAGACTTTCCCTATGCATGCACTTATGATCCTTCCATTAGCCACCACGTTTTCCGCTTTGTTCACCACTAAAACCTACACACCCCT